>JAODAL010065252.1:0-18318 GCA_025379985.1 Phyllomedusa bahiana | reverse complement strand
AATCTTTTAAAAGAACACGGATAAAGTTCCCCAAAGACTTAGTGTAACATTGTGGGAATATCTTTATTATTAAATTTTGCTTTTTAAAAATATTTCCTGGATATTGGCACCTAAAACTTTATATTGGATACACATCATTTCAGTACTGCAGGTCTCTTTGTTAGCTGCAAACCTCATTTTTAAATTATCATATACATTTCAGATTGTTTTTTTTTTAATTTTCCCATTACACCGTACTTTTTGATAATCCACCTTGCATTTAAATTACAACCAGCAACTTGTAGTCAGCACGGGTTGGTTTGTTTGCCAAAAATACCGTGTATAGTACGAAAACATCACATTCCCGTGTTTTTTGACTTTTGCGCACCCCAGCATTTTTCATTGCCCGGCAGCATCTACGTAAATCTTAAAACAGCATTTCTATATTCACCACGGTGAATTGAAAGGTGCAAAAAATACCGTTTATTAGACAAAACATAACAGTTACTGTTTTTTTGAACTTTTGCGCACCCGCATTGTTCATTGACGCAGCATCACTTAAATCTTAAAACAAGCAATCTATATTCACACGGTTGAATTGAAAGGTCCCAAAAATACCGTTATTACCAAAACATAACAGTTACGTGTTTTTTGACTTTTGCTCACCCAGCAATGTTCATTGACGCAGCATCACTAAATCTAAAAACAGCAATTCTATATTCACCACAGGTGAATTGAAAGGTGCAAAAAATACCGTTTATTATATCAAAACATAACAGTTACGTGTTTTTTTGACTTTGCACACCCAGCATTGTTCATTGACGCAGCATCTACGTAAATTTTAAAAAACAGCAATTCTATATTCCCACGGGTTGAATTGAAAGGTGCAAAAAATACGTTTATTATACCAAAACATAACAGTTACGTGTTTTTTGTCTTTTGCGCACCCAGCATTGTTCATTGACGCAGCATCTACGTAAAGCTTAAAACAGCAATTCTATAGTCTCCAAAGGAGAATTGAACGGTGGCAAAAAATACCGTTTATTATACCAAAACATAACAGTTAAGTGTTTTTTGGGACCTTTTTTCGCACCCCAGCATTGTTCATTGACCACAGCATCTACGTGAATCTTAAAACAGCAATTTCTATATTCAACAGGTGATTGAAAGGCTGCATAAAAAAATACCGTTTATTATACCAAAAACATAACAGTTACGTGTTTTTTGACTTTTGCGCACCCAGGCATTGTTAATTGACGCAGCATCTACGTAATATCTTTAAAAAACAGAAATTCTATATCTCTCCACAGGTGGAATTGGGGAAAGGTTAGCAAAAAATACGTTTATATATACCAAAAATAACAGATACGGTATTTTTTGTCTTTTGCCCAGTCCAGATTTGTTGATAGACACCTTCGCAGTTTTAAATTTGAATCCAGGGCAATTTTGTTTTGATTAGAGGATTTGAGAATAGCTGTGATTTGCCGTCTTTCAATAAGAGACTTTCCTAAAAAACTAATTCCATACCTTCTCAAATTTTTTTTATTTCTGAACATGGTAGCGAAATGGCAGGGTGGTAAGCGAGCAAAGTGGGGTGAGGTAGAGCGCAATGAGGTAGAGGGACGACGAGAAGGTGCCTCCTTCAGTGATGGCGACCATCATCGCATGCCAGCGGATTCGTCAGTTGCAGGAACCGTCAGGCCTGTCATCGCTGGGTCAGGGCCTATAATCTTAAGTAACGAACATCGTCGCCCAATCTGTCCTTCAGTGGATAATGCAACCTGCATATAGCTGTCTTACTCCTGCGTCCTCGCCAGTCTCAGGCACAAATGTCGTCATCAGCATCCATCAGCATTCCGTCCATCATGAAAGCAGCCCAAATGTCAACTCCGTGTACCCACCACTGTGGAATAATCATTGTCTGAAGACCTCTTTGATGACAAAATGCGGTTGGGGTCAGAAGCATGTTAAAGTCAAGAGGATGATTTAGTCGGCTCTGACGCCCAGTTATGATGCAATCAGAGGAGGTGAAGGAAGCGGTCCAAATCGGCTTCGCAGATGGCTCAAAAATCCGGGGAGACGTGGTCCGGCAACGCCTTGCAGTGCCCCATGCTTGTAGCCCGCAGCTTCTGGAAGCAGAAAAGTCTGGACGACCAAAGTCACTGTGTTGATGATGATGATGAAGAGCATTGCGGATCCATCCTGTCTTTTCCGCCAGAATTTGCTTGCGTGAGCGCTTCATCCAGTGGACGAGGAGGAAGACGTTGTTGGTTGTGTCAATCGGGTTCCGCCACAAAAAAGGGAGAGGACTGGTCGCAGAAGTCCGCTGATATGATATTTCCGCCAGGCACGGGTCAGGCGCAAACCCGGCTCCTCGCTTATCGCCGTTCAAAAAGGTCCAAGGACCTCTCAAGCCTGGGCTCTTCTTTGAGCAAGCCTCATGATTCATCCAGCGATGCACATATGCCGACTTTGCCGTAAACGGCATAAGTAGAGGCAAGAACCTTAATTGGTTAACCACCACAACATGTCTAGTCACATGCAGCGAATGCATGAGTTGAAGGAGGGAACACTTGGCCAAAAGGCCTAGGGGGACCGACGCCGGGCCTCCAACCACTGTCACACCCTCTGTCTCCGTATCCTCCTCCTCTGCCACCACCAAAGCGTTCTCAGCTGCCATGTCCTCTCAGAGTCATGATCAGGGATCAGCCTTCCGCTTCCAGCCTCACCGTCGCCCGGAAGTACCCACCCAGAGACCATCATACACCTTCTCCTTCCGCCTGTTTGACGACCTTGCACGCCGTACAGCGGCCAGTCTAGCAGCCAGCCTTCCTGTCTTGCCAGGTCTTGGAGGCAGAAGAAACACTTTAACCCAAACAATCCCAAAGCATAAGCCATGAATGTCCGGCATTGCCAGGCTTTTGGCCTTGCGGAAATGTTGACTTTTCCGTTCTGGTGGGACCACAGATGGGTTCCGCCACTTATGGCCACTGTGCTGCCCCCAATACATGATGCCGGAGAGGCATTTCTTTGCAGAAAGCCAGTCCCTGCCCTGGCCAGCCACATGTACATCTAAAATTTCAAGCGCGTTGTCTGGCTTTGTGTCCGGGAAAAGTCCATCTCACCACCGAACACATGGACTAGGTAAGCCCGGCCAAGGTCCGCTATTATCTCTGTGACAGCTCCATGGTGTTGAGATGGGAGGATGTCTCTGGGGGGGTCTGAAGGTGGCCCTAGGCTCGGAGGCACGCTCTTCAAAAACCGCAGGGATGGTGCAGGGCTCTTTCCCCCAAGGTCTCTCCTGGTGGCATCACGTGACCAGAACACCAGGCGATGTTGAAATTAATCTGCCTTGGAGACCGTCACACACAGGTCAGGGAGCGTGGGATGGCTCTAAGCAACGAAGACAAGTGCCTGGCTGGGTGACAAGAACATTGTGCAAGGCAAGGTGGTGTGGAGATAAATGGGCGAACTCTGCTGGCTGACTTAAGATCGGTAGGCTGCTGAGCACATACCCTTGCCTGGCACATGTCATGAACCTTGTCCGTTCCAGATATTTTCTAAAAGAGCTACAGGTGTCTGGAACTGCCTGCTGACGACGGGCTCGAGGTCTTGAGTTCTCAACTTCGCCGTTTCGCACCATGCTGTCGTACCGCCTGGCTGCGTTGCAGCGTCAGTTCGGCTCACCTGTCAACCTGTCTCATTGTGACGTGGCAACTCGCTGGAATTCCACCTTCCCGATGCTCCAGACGACTTTGTGGCAAGCAGCGCAATGCCCATTGCGCAGTACGAGTGTGGCACATGGCCTGAAAAGCAGCGCGTAACGGACTCGGGGTGGTGTTGAACCACCGGAGAGAGAGTTGGAGGCAGGAGAAAGAGCTTCTGCACCATCCTTGACAGTTTTGAAGCGAAGCCACAAAATGGGTCAGTGCGGCAATGCCCTTGTTCAGCATGTGCATTGTGCCGTGAATCTTAGTTCTGAACGATCGTTGGACACTCTGACAAACAGGTCCGCCAGCGACGGAGGAGAAGGACACAGATGGGACACGGAGCCTTTCTCTCACGGTCAAATCCACAGGACGGCAAGTTTCCAAATTTTACTATTCGGTCTTCATGAGGCAGTGGTTCAGGGTCCAGTGATTGTGACAGGTTGGTGCATCAGATCTCAGGGTTGCTTTCATCTCAGCATGTCTGGGCTGTGTTGTTGCTGTGCCGGAGGAAGCGGAGGAGGTGGTGGAGGAGGAGGAGGCTTATATTCCTAGGACAACGATACATGTTACGTAGTCCCTGAGTGGAAAGAGTTTGAGCGCGAAATTTGAGGGCGGAGGAGGAGATGAGGAAGATCAGTTTGCTAGTGCCCCATCGACCCAGAGCTTGGGAAATCAAGGCTCCATCTCTCACATGAGTGCTTGGATGCTCCATTTCTCTCCAACATGATCCTCGATTAAGGCAATCAAATATGAACACAGATATGGGTGGCCACCTCCTGGATCCCCAGGTGTACAAAACAAAAATCAGCACTTTCCTTTCACACCCACCCAAATAGAGAGTAAAATGCAGGAACATGGTGACCTTGCTGATTGATCAACGGGGACGATCACTTGTTGGTCCTGCTTCCACGTTCCCAACATGTCACGGTGGAAACAAATCATCAGCGACGTGACAGCTGTAGGAGTGCCAAGTAGGCGTAGTGGCAGAGCCAGCCAGTAAGGTGGCAGACGCCTTTAATGGGTGACTGACTTTTCGGCTAATCTTTGTTTACCACCTCACAAGGTGACACAGATGGCAATGCAGGGCCTGCGCGATCATGTATGCGCGACCAACACACAGAGATCAGCTTAATGATTCATGGTGCACGACTATCTGCGTCTCAACACCGATGTTTTTGCTTTGGTGTATGTTCCGGGACCCAATACGGACTTATGGGTATCCAAAAATGGATGAATGGCCGAGCTGGCCATCTCTAGATCGTGATAGGACTATAGGTGTTGTCCTGCCCAGCAAGCCAGAGCGATCACAATATCTAGAGGTCCTTCAGTTAACGCTCATATGATGGTCTGGAGGAGATGGGATACAGAGTAGTCTCGTCTGTCACTGTTAGAATTGCAGATGTATTCCGGCTTCGTCAGTAGGGTAGAGGAGATTAATGTGGATCGTTTGGACATTTCATCTAGATGAAATCAGGCTGATCTCTAGTAGATGTTGTGGCCCATTGCGAGGGTCACCGATTTAGTGCCGGGTCTACTTCACATTCCTTTTCAAACAGAAATGGTCCTCTTGAAACTTTTTTAAAATGATCAATTCTTACTGCAATTTTTTTCTCTTTTCCCTAACAGTTCATTTTTGATGTCTTTTGCTGTGGGAGTCTGTAAAAGACTGCAAGGTTTTCATGACAACACCCGTATTCCATTTACTCACTTCTATCTTAGATGTTTTGCATTGTCAATAGTTTTGAGGTCATGTTGCTGTGAGATACAGCTATATTATGGTCCTTTGGAAAGAACATTTGTGTGGCTCTCTTTGTGGCATATCTCCCTCACAATTTTTAATAGGGAGAAGTAAAATTTATAATTTCTTTGGAGTGTCATGTAGATGTGAGATACAGCAATAATCATGGTCCTTTGGGAAGAAATGTGGCTTCTAAGTGGAAGTTCTCCCTTCACAATTTTAAAGTGGCCTGAGAAGTCATTTTTATAAATTTTTTGGTCATGCTGCTCTGAAATTCAGCAATACTACAGTTGCTAATATAAAAAAATTGTTGTTTCTAACAGACATTTGTTTCTTCACATTGAACAAAGTGGCTCAAGGGTCATGTTTGAATTTTTTGGGGCATTTTGCTTTGAAATGCGCAAATAATACAGGTTCCTTATTCGAAAAATGTTGTTTCTAAAGTACATTTGTTCTTCACCATTGTCAAAGTGCCATGGGTACTTGCTTTGAATTTTTGGGGGCTTTGCTGTGTAACATCGCTGCTATACTAGAGGTCCTATTCTAAAAATGTGTTTCTAAACAGACATTTGTTTTTCACAAATTGTCCAAAATGGCTCAAGGGTCATGCTTTGAATTTTTGGGGGCATTTTGTGTGACATTTGGGCCATAAAAAAAAAAGCTATTACTCAAGGTCCTATTCTAAAAAGTTGTTTTAAAAGACATTTGTCTTCAACAATTGTCCAAAGTGGATCAAAGGGTCATGCTTTGATTTTTTTTGGGGGCATTTTGCTTGACATGCAGCTATACTAAGTGAGTCCTTATTCTAAAAATGTTGTTTCCTAACAGACATTTTTCATTCTCAATTGTCAAAGTGGCTAAAGGGTCATGCTTTGAATTTTTGGCGGGCATTTTGCTGTAACATGCAGCTATACTACAGGTCCTAATCTAAAAAATGTTGTTTCTAACAGACATATCTTCTTCACAATTATCAAGAGTGGATCAAGGGTGATAGTTCTGTCAGAACAGGAATAGGTAGGACACTGTTAATGGACACTTATTGCAAAATGACTTGTTTTTGCAAAGATCTTTAAAATAGCTATCAAATCCTGTATTGAGTAAAACCCATTTAATACAATGAAAAATAAGATGAAACAAAGACATGGTGGGATTCCTCCTATTTTAAAAATGTGTTTTCTCTAGATTAAAGTACTCAAAACTTGCATGTAAAATAGCTGTAAAAAAATTACTTGACTTGTACAAGGGAAGGTACAGGAAACTGGACCAGATGTAGGTTATTCAGTGGACATGGAGTATGGAGCAGGACAGAGAACAAAGTACAGAGAACAATTTCTCCAGCTCGTTGAGTAAAATGAAAAAAAGAATGCCAGGATAAAGGGCACCTGGGTTTTAACAGGAGCTTTAAAACCACCAGTATTTCCAGTGAAGCTCAATTGGCCCCACACTCATACGGAGGGACAAGCGCTACCCAGGTATTGACTGTGTACTGGGAAGGCTGGAGTTCTCCACTTCCGCTTCCGCACTCTGCTTCAGCACGACAGTTTTCGTTGCTGCGTCATCGGGCATTTTAACCTGCGTGTTAAATATGCGGACGCCAGCCTGGGCTCTCACCGACCCAAACTGTAACTCCGGCCCTGGGTCATGCTGTGGCCCAGGACAGGTATAGTCAATGTCCAGTGAAACTAAATGGTGGTTGAAAGACTCCTTTTTCCGGCACTTTTTAAATGTGGGGGTCATGCAGGTTTGGGGCTCATGCTGTGGCCCAGGACAGGTATAGTCAATGTCCAGTTCAACTAAAAGGGTGGTTGAAAGACTCCTTTTTCCCGGGCATTTTTTAAATGTGGGGGGTCATGCAGGTTTGGGGCTCATGCGGGTGGCCCAGGACAGGGATATTCAATGTCCAGTTCAAGTAAGCTGATGGTTCAAATCTTACTGCCTACTGGCGCTTTTCAAGTTGGGGGTGATGCGGTTTAAGGGTCAGTCTGGGGTTACAGACAGGGATTGTGAATGGTCTGTTACTTTTTTTCTGTGACTTTTATATCCTAAGTGTGTTGCCTAAGATGTAGCACGTATCCATTTGACTGTTGTTGATGTTAATTTCAGCTTCTCCAGCCTTGTTTGGTTGTAATTTAAAGAAGGTGTTGTTGCTTCCCATAGACTTTAATGGTCATCGTCATAATCGACGCTCACTATCGAAAAACCTTATCGATAGCGGCCGACTATCGACTATCGATCGATCTCGATAGCCAACGCAATCGCTCAGCACTAATTATCGACTATCGGAAATCGTCTTGATAATTGCCGATATCGACAATCAACCCAATGACGATAGTCGACGTAATCGCTCATCACTATATACAATCCATAGGATCAATGGCGCCAGTCCACAGACCCCATGGAGCGTAACTGCAACTGCAATATTAGGGGGTGCAAATTCATGTAAAAATATATAATAGCGCAATATCAATAGATCTGTGTATAAAAAGTATAAGTGCAATCAATATGGCCAAGCAGTTCTTCTTATAGGACCTGTTCTAGCAACATTGAAGTTAATTTTTCTCAAAGGAGAGTTGCTGCTGCTGCTTCTGCACTGCTGAACTGTTTTGGATCAAAGGGTTAAAAGCTAAGTAGTCTAAGCGAGTATTCTGAGCGTGCGAGTGTGTCTTTTTGTCTAAGTGTGTCGTTTTGCTTAATTGTGGGACTTAATAGTATGAAAGAGTAGTTTTGTATCTTATAGTTCCATAAGTGCAAGCATACATCCATACTGAGTTTTGCTGAATCAATCAGGTGACTAGTCAGGTGAATAGTTAGGGGTGTGGTTACCTAATCGGCAGAGCTTAAATTGCAGCTGTTTGGAGCCAGTAGGAATTTCCCTTCTCAAAGGAGAGTTGCTGCTACTGCTTCTGCACTGTTGAACTGCTTTGGATCAAAGGGTTAAAAGCTAAGTAGCCTAAGCGAGTATTCTGAGCGTGCAAGTGTGTCTTTTTGTCTAAGTGTGTCGTTTTGCTAAAGTGTGGGACTTAATATTGGGGGACTTTAGATTTTGGGCTTTAAGAAAGGGCAGTATTATACAGATTTCTCATATTTGTATCTATATTTCTTTTTTTTTTTTAACATCCCCATGAGTTCCATGTTTGACAATGCTGTCCAGTGCACAACCTGTGCAATGTATGTCATCCTTGACTAACAGTTCGAGGGTCCATACTGCTGTGCAAGATGTGTGCACACTGCACATTTAGAAGCCCGTATCCTGGATCTAAATGAGGAAGTGGCAACACTGAGATCCATTGCCAACTTGGAAGTGAGTTTGCTGCTCACTGAGCAATCACTCGCAGGTGTAGATGCTGGGGAGGATGGTAGCATGGAGGTGCAGGAACATGAGGCAGCTAGCTGGGTAACGGTTAGAAAGAAGGGTAGAGGGAAGAGTGTTAGGGAGGCTAGTCCTGAACTGGCACACCCCAACAAATTTGCAAGATTGGCGGATGAGGGGGGATGTCGGCTCAGAAATAGCATTGCTGCAGCAAGACACTACCGCTGTCTGCTCCAGTAAGATGGGGAATAGGAGTGCAGGTCAGGCTAGACAGGTGCTAGTAGTTGGGGACTCCATTAGAAAGGGCACAGATAGGGCAATCTGCCACAAAGGCCGGGATCGTCGAACAGTATGTTGTTTACCTGGGGCCCGGGTTCGACATATCGCGGATCGGGCAGATTGCTGGGTGGGCTGGTGAGAATCTAGCTGTCATGGTCCACATTGGCACCAATGACAAAGTTAGAGGTAGTTGGAGTGTCCTTAAAAATGATTTCAGGGACTTAGGCAAAAAGCTCAAGGCAAGAGTAATATTACTCCAGAGTAATATTTTCAGAAATATTACCTGTTCCACGGGCCACACCAGAGAGGCAGAGGGAGATTAGAGAGGTGGATAAGTGGCTCATAAATTGGTGTAGGAAAGAGGGAGGTGGGTTTTTGGGGAACTGGGCTGACTTCTGTCTTAGCTACAGACTCTATGCTAGGTACTGGCTGCACCTAAATGGGGAGGGTGCAGCTGTATTGGGGGACAAAATGGCTAGGAAGCGCGGAGGAATATTTAAACTAGGGACTGGGGGAGGGAAACTACACATATAGCGTGCAAGATAGTGAAGATAGAGAGCTGGGAATTAGTAATAAATCAGGGGTTGGAGTGGAGGGAGGGGGCGTAGTAATAGCTAAAAAGAATAAGGAGAAAGAAATAAAAGCTGAAAAATCTCTAAATTACATGCTGACCAATGCCAGGAGTCTGACCAACTAAATAAATGAACTAGAATTATTAATTGCAGAAGAAAAATATGACATAGTGGAGATAACTGAGGCATGGCTGGACGAGAGCTACGACTGGGCGGTTAACTTGCAGGGTTACAGTCTATTTAGAAGGGACCGTAAACATCGGAAGGGGGGAGGTGTCTGTCTCTATGTAAAATCCTGTCTGACGCCAATACTGCGGAAAGATACAGGTAATTAACAGGTGGAATCATTATGGGTAAATATAGAAGATATGCTCCTTAGGCAAATAGATGAAACATCTAATAAAAAATGAGGTTGTTATTAGACATAAATAGACACAAATTGGGAATCTGAAATCTGTAGCTCTCACAAAGGAAACATGTTTTTGTCTATAATTAAAGATAATTACCTTTCCCAAATTGTGCAGGAACCGACTAGAGGAAAGGCCCTTCTAGACTTAATATTGACTAATAGACCTGACAGAGTAACAAAGGTTCAGGATGAGGGGAACCTAGGGAATAGTGACCATAATGTAATAAACCCATTTATCCTTCAATAGAGCTTTTTGTCATGGAGCCACAAAAATACTGAATTTGAGGAAGGCTAATTTTATCCTGCTTAGAGAGGCCATAAACCGTATTGACTGGGACAAGGTGTTTAAAAATAGCAAAATAAAAAATAAATGGGAGATCTTTACAAACATCTTAGGCGCCCACTGTAAGAGGTACATACCATATGGTAAAACAGGAAAAACCCAATGTGGATCAACAGAGATGTAAAGGAGGCAATATAAAAAAATAAAAAAGAAAGCGTTTCAGCTACTAAAAGAGGAGAGTAGTGAAGAGGCACAAAAAGCTATAAGGAAAAAAATAAAATATGTAAAAAAATGATTAAGGCAGCAAAGCTGGAGACAGAAAGACGAATTGCCATAGAAAGTAAAAGTAACCCCAAAATATTTTTTTAACTATATAAATAGTAAAAAGATTAAAAAAGAAAATGTTGGCCCTTTAAAAAGTACTGAGGGAGATACTGTGGAGGGTGATGAGAAGAAAGCAAACCTATTAAACAATTTCTTCTCCACTGTATTTACCGAGGAGGAGGATGACTTTCCTGTTGATGAGCAAAGGGAGGAGGTAAATTCCAACTTAAATGTTTCTTGTCTAACCCAGGAAGAAGTGCAGCTCCGCCTTAGGAAGCTTAAAATAGACAAATCCCCAGGCCCTGACGGTATACACCCGCGTGTCCTAAGGGAGTTAAGTAATGTGATAGGCCCCTATTCTTAATATTTATGGACTGTATAATAATGGAGTATGTCCCAAAGGATTGGCGCATAGCAAATGTGGTGCCAATATTCAAAAAGGGGTCAAAAAGTGACCCTGGAAACTATAGGCCGGTAAGCTTATCCACTGTTGTAGGTAAAATGTTTGAAGATTTGCTTAGAGATGCTATCCTGGAGTATCTCACTGAAAATAAATGTATAACGCCATTCCAGCATGGGTTTATGAAAGATCGGGCCTGTCAAACTAATCTCATCAGCTTCTATGAGGAAGTTAGTTCCAGACTGGATCGGGGTGAGGCATTGGATGTCATATATTTGGATTTTTCTAAAGCATTTGATACTGTTCCACGTAAAAGGTTGGTAAGTAAAATGAGAATGCTTGGACTGGGGGAAGATGTGTGCAAGTGGGTAAGTAACTGGCTCACTGATAGAAAACAAAGGGTGGTAATTAACGGTGCATACTGGACTGGATCTCTGTTACTAGTGGGGTACCACAAGGCTCAGTATTGGGCCCTATCCTCTTTAATATTTTCATAAATGAGCTAACACAGGAATTGCACAGTAGAATATCGATCTTTGCAGATGATACTAAGCTCTGTAAAGGAATCCACACAATAGAGGATAATATGTTATTACAAAGGGGTCTGGATAGGTTGGAGGCCTGGGCAGAGAAGTGGCAGATAAGGTTTAACACTGATAAATGCAAGGTTATGCACATGGGGAGGAAAAATCCATGACATGATTACATGTTAAATGGAAAAACACTGGGTAAAAAGGACTGGAGAAGGACTTGGGAATCCTGGTGGACAGTAAACTTAACTGTAGCAGCCAGTGTCAGGCAGCAGCTGCCAAGGCAAATAGGATCATGGGTTGTATTAAAAGGGGCATAGATGCACATGATGGGAACATTATTCTCCCACTATACAAGTCACTGGTTAGACCACACATGGAATATTTCCTATAACACCAAAAATCCCTCGTATGTACGTATGAGACACTCCCACAAACATATTAAACAAAAACGAATTGGAGTCTTATCTCAATGAAAAATCACAAAAACATTTTTATTAACAAATTACAAAATATAAACAAATAACACAAAATATCAAAAATAAAAAAATTCAAAAATAAAAAAATTACAAAAAAATACAAATAATGAAGACCAATAAAAAAGGACTCAGTGATACATAGATCCACAAGTACACAATCCAGCATCAATATTGTATATGCACACATAAAAAAAATCATAAAGTGAATGGGTAAGCCAAATGATGAAGTGATATTGTGTAACCAAAAAATCACAAATAATCGGCTTTAGTTGTATGCAAAAAAACGAGATGCGACATGTAAATATTGTATACCTGTGGGAACTCTATTACAAACAGTTATACCCCAAATAAAATTGTAATGGGCAAGTAAATACATATCTATATTCCAATAAATAGTAATTGATCATACTAACTGAATAACATCACCTATGTAAATAGTGCAATGGGGATCGCTAAGGTCCCGTGTCAACGCGTTTCGCCAACAGGCTTCTTCAGTGGACGAAAGACTCATTGCTCTGATGGATCTTTTATATGCTTAAGACACAATTCCCACACCTGAATAACCTAACCTATTTACAGACATGCCTTGTTCGGCGTCTGCGCCGCGAAACCGAATGAACCATGCCCCACTTCCGGCAGTCTGGACCGACTGCGCATGCGCCGGAATGTGCATTTCCGGTCATGCGCACGAGCATTAAAAAAAGACGCCGGAAGGAGGGAAAGGAAACGGTCGGCACACGGCACCTGCACATGACAAATATGTAACCAAATCCCCACTAAACAATCCAAAAGTGACGGTGTTGTAGCTACAAAAGCTGTGTATATGAAGAATAAATATATAAGACTATGCCTAAAAATATTAGTTATGGAGTGATGTAAAAGTGATGATATATAATATAAAATGTGAATGAAATATAAGACATCAAAATGTGTGCACACAAAATAGAACATAATAATAAATAAAATGAAATAGCATAATAATGAAAAAAAAAAAGGAGCTTATAAATGGTGGGGTTAGTCCATATGCAGAAATGAACAGGGCGGGTATTAGTCACATCAGTGTCAATGGATATCACGCACCTGTAAGTTTAAAAATTAAAATGATAAAATGACACAGACACAAGTTACAAACTACAAAAAACAATGAATCAAGAAAATTAAAAATACGAAAACGGTGAGATTAAAGGAATGATGCAAAGTTTAACTTTTCGTTCAGGCCAAGAGGAGACATGGTTTTTAAATTGATTATCCATTTACATTCTTTCTGTTCTAAAATCTGTTTCACATTGCCTCCACGAATACCACAGTGGACGTGATCAATCCCTATAGCTTTGAATGAACTGGGATTACAGCAGGCCCGCCATACAGGGGGTACAACCCGTACTCCTGTATGGGGCCCGGAGAAATAAGGGGGCCCGCTTCAAGCAGGCCCCCTTATTTCACACTACATGAGAGAGAACGGCGCAGCCGAGCGCCGCGCTCTCTGTAGGGCCCTGCCGCGGCCGACGCGACAAGTTGCGGGGCTGCAGGGAGGGGGCCCGCGCTCCCAGCCACAGCAGCGCTCTGCCTCTCACACTTTAAAATGTACTTACATCATGTCTGAGCCGCGCCGCTGTAGCCGGAGCCGGGCCCTCCTCCTCTGGCTGTGAAACATGAATCTGTGAGGCTCCGCCCCTCGGGGCGGGGCCTCACGAATTCAACTTGTTCCGCATCCCCGCTGGGCAGTCACAGCGGCGGCGCGGACAGAGGAGGAGGGCCCGGCTCCGGCTACAGCGGCGCGCCACAGGCATGATGTAAGTACATTTTAAAGTGTGAGAGGCAGAGCGCTGCTGTGGCTGGGAGCGCGGGCCCCCTCCTTGCAGCACTATAACATAGTCCCCCCTCTCCTAAAGAGCAGGAGCAGCAGTGGGGGCCCGACCTCGCCCACCCAGCAGCAGGGGCCCCCCGATCCCACAGAGGAGCAGCAGCAGGGGCCCCCATCTCCCACAGAGGAGCAGCAGCAGGGGCCCCCCTCTCCCACAGAGGAGCAGCAGTGGGGGCCCCCCTCTCCCACCCAGTAGCAGTGGGGGCCCCCCCTCCCACCCAGCAGCAGCGGGGCCCGTTTTGCCCACCCCGCAACAGTAGCGGGGGCCCCCTCTCCCACCCCGCAGCAGCAGCGGGGGCCCCCCTCTCCCAACCAGCAGGGGGGGCCCCCCCTCTCCCAACCAGCAGCAGCCCTACAGTGTGTCCCTCTTCTCCCCCCCAGCCATAACTGTGGGGGTCCCCCTCCTCCCTCCTGGTCCTGTGGGGGGAAGGAGGGGGCCCTCTCTCACCCAAAAGGCCCCCACTGCTGCTGGGTGGGAGAGGGTGGGGGCCCCCACTGCTGCTGCTGCGGGGAGAGGGGGGCTGCTGCTGTTGGGTGGGGGAGGGGGCCCCCACTGCTGCTGCTGGGTAGGAGAGGGGGGGCTGCTGCTGCTGGGTGGGCGAGGGGGGCCCTCATTGCTGCTGCTGCTGGGTGGGCGAGGGGGTCCCCCGCTGCTGCTGCTCTTTGGGAGAGGGGGGCCCCCACTGCTGCTGTTGGTGGGGAGAGGGGGGGCTGCTGCTGGGTGGGCGAGGGGAGCCCCCGCTGCTGCTGTTGGGTGGGAGGGGGGGGCCCTCTCACACCCACACACAGCCGTTTTTGTACACCCTAATGCATTGTATACACAATGCATTAGGCTGTAATAGTGATTGAGCTCCCTAGTGGTGAGGCACCCTAGGGGGACTCAAAGTGAATGTAAAAGAAAAAAAAAAAGTTTAAAAGTGTAAAATAAATAGGTATTAAGGTATGTTCACACGGCGTCTTGCCTCTGTATGAACATACGCTTTTTAGGTCCGTCTCTGGGACGGACAGAATGGACTCAGAGACGGATCTAAACAATTAGCAGTGAGTTTATCACTGCCGGCAATGAGGAAGACGCCGCGGCGTTCACATGAGATCACCGCTGCGTGTTTGCCCTGCGCCTGTCGGATCCGTCTTGCGGATGTGCTCCAAGAATTGCATGTCATTTCTTTGAAAGACGGACCCGACAGGCGCGAGGCAGACAAGCAGCGGTGATCTCTCATAGCCCGCAGTGATAAAGTCACTGGTAATTGTTAGATGCGTCTCTGGGTCCGTCCTGTCGGTTTCCCGAGACACATCTAAATAGCGTCAAAAGACTAGGAAATAATGAGGGCGTGAAGGGGGTGGGGCTATGACAGTGAATGGGTGGTGCCTGGGAAGGGGTGTGTTTGGGGCGGGGCATGGAAAGGGAGCCCAGGCACTTGGGCTGTATGGGGCCCCAAAATTTCTATTGGCAGCCCTGGATTACAGTCATGAAATTGACAAAAGTGTTTAGGTATAGTTTTCAAAGATGAAGGATCCTGACAAAAAAAAAGTTGTCAGGATCCTTCATCTTTGAAAACCATGCCTAAACACTTTTTGACACTGATGTGACAATTTTTTTTTTCATTTTCACAGCCTAATGCTAAAAAAAATGTGAATCACCTGTGGGGTCTCTATACTCACTGCACCCCTGGATATATTCCTTAAGGGGTGTAGTTTCCAATATGCAGACTTTTTAGGGGTGTTTATTAAGTTTTAGCACCTCAGGGTGTCCTCAAACTTGAAATGGCGCCTAAATAAAATCATAATGAAAATGAGACCCCAGAGTCCGGTAGGTGCTCCTCCTATTCTGGGGCTTATGGTTGAGCCAAATAATGCACTAGGGCCACATATGGGATATCTCTAAAAACAGCCGACCTGGAGGAATTGATATTACTTTGCAATTACCTTGTCACATTTACCGTATTTCAGTGAATAATGGATAAATATTGAAAATCTGCAAAAATAGTAAAATTTTGAAATTTCACCACCACTTTGCTTTAATTTCTGTGAAACACCTAAAGGGTTATCAAACTTCCTAAACAGTGTTGTAAATAAGTTAAGGGGTCTAGTTTCTTAGATTGCATCATTTATGGGGGTACCTAACTTGCAGGCGCCTCAAAGCCACGTCAGAATTGGAGTGGTCCCTAAAAAATGTAGATTGCAAATTTTCTTGAAAATGTGAGAAATTACTACTAAGTTTCTAAGCCCTCTATTGTCGTTAAAAAAAAAAGAGACACTTATAAAATTATTCAAACCTATAGTGGACAAATGGTAGATGCTAGTTTGAAACTATTTTGTGGTGAATAATTATCTGTCTTGCACGCAGAAATTTTGGAACTTTCAAAATCAAAATTTTTTCCAAAGTTTCATGAAATTTTGATATTTTTGACAAACAAACAAGGATTGTATGGATAAAAATTTCTTACTAACTTAAAGCACAATGTGTCATGAGAAAACAATCTCTGAATCACATGGATAGGTGAAAGTGTCAAAAAGTTATTCTCACATAAAGTGACACATGCCAGATTTCAAAAATAGGGCTGTGTCAGGAAGGCCAAAACTGGCTGGGTCCTTAAGGGGTTAAATCATCCTTGATTAAAGGTTACATATTATAAGTGCTTCATTTTGTTGAAGGGAAGAGGTTTATACTTGCCAATGGCAAATGTGCTTTTTGTTAATATATACACTCCACTTCAATAATTAGTCCACTCTTTTGTGTATATATAATCTGCTTCTTTTCACGTTACTCAGAGGTGCAGGTCTCAGCTCCTTACTTTTTGGCCCTAGGCTTTGGCTGCAGCAGCAGATATATACAATCTCCCATACAGTCCACCCACAAGTCTCTAATCCGGATCTTCTTCTGGTATGACTTAGCGGTTCTGGCTGCAACATTGGCTCCTCAATTACAAGTCTCTAATATCAGCTCCCTCACTCTTCTAGCCCTAGGCTCTGACCACAGCACCAGATCCTGGCTTCTTCTAAGTCACCTCAGATACAACTACAACATCCCAACATGTGCTGTGTCCTTCTCAAAAGCCCTCTGCTTGATTAAACTATGGGTAGTTTTAGGCAATTTCCCCATTCCCTCCTGCAAACAAAGCTGACAGCTTTCAGTACAGGATTGCTCCTGGCTGTTCAAACCAAAGCTTTCCCCCCTGTCCAATCCATTGAAATGAATATAAACCCAAATGTGTGGAGTTCTGTTCCTAGCTCCAAGACAGTGGCATAGCTACAGGGGTCACAGCGGTTGCACTTGTGACCGAGCCCCTGAGTCAGGGGGGCCCATTGGTCTCCATCTCCATACTGCAGCATTGCTGGGTCACATAGACCCAGCGAGGCAGTGATCACAGCCGCCTCCTGCACGATGCAGGCAGCGGCTGAAGCAAAGTGGACAGAATGCACTGATACTGGTTGCTTAACCCACTGAAGGCAGCAGCAAGATGAAATGATGTCATTGTGTCACTGCCTGTACTAAGCCCTAAGCCTAGGCTTGGGATCTAGCAGATGCTAGAATTGGCTTTCTGGAGAAGGCAGTGTGATAACATTACGCTGCTCACTCTAATTTCAAAGAGCGGTGCTCCGCGGAAGAACAGAGGAGAGCCGAAATGAGCATTATTATTTTTAATTTTATAATAGGGTGCAGGTGGTGGAATACCTGCCTACCTACTGGTGTAAGTCCTTGCCTACCTAACTACTTGAAGAGGTCCTATTACCTACCATAAATGGCTGTAACTGCTTACATACCGAAAGGGGCCATATTTACCTGCCTACCTACCATAAGGGGCCCTATCTACCTGCCTACCTACCATAAGAAGTTCTATCTACCTGCCTTCCTACCACAAGGGTCTGTACCTACCTACCTACTTACTATAAGGGGAACTATCTACCTGGCTACCTAATGGAGGGCACCCTATCTATCTCCCTACCTACTGGGAGGTGTCCTATTTACCTTCCTACTAGAAGGGGCTCTATCTACCTGCCTACCTACTAGAAGGGGCCCTCTCTACCTATTAGAAGGGGCCCTACTTACCTACTAGTATGGGCCCTAGCCACCTACTAGAAGGGGCCCTATCTACCTATCTGTCTATTAGAAGGGGCCATACCTACCTACTAGTATGGGCCCTACCTACCTACTTACTAGAGTGGACCTATCTATTTACCTATCAGGGGGGCTCTATCTATTTACCTATAAACTAGATGGGGTTCTGTCTACTTACCTATCTACTAGAGGGGGCCCAATACTTTACCTACTTAATATAAATAATCTGCCACTTATCTGACTAATATTTACAGTCTAACCTACCTAAAAGAAGATTTTACTGAGCTGCCTGTCTAATTTTTATTTTTATTTTTTTGGGCGGGGGGCTGCCTACTATATGGGATGTGTCCCTACCTATGGGGGACAATGAGGGCCCCATAA
>JAODAL010065251.1:0-18318 GCA_025379985.1 Phyllomedusa bahiana | reverse complement strand
ATCCACGAGACTTTCGCTTGGGGTCTTGCAAGTTTTAGTCACAGTTTTCAGCTTACAGTTCCAGTTCTCAGTTGTAACTCTTCAGACAAGGGCATTTCCCCCATCAAAGTGATTCTTTTAGCTATTTTGACACTTCCCCACTCCAAAAAGAATTTGGGCCCTATGTCAACTGGGTCCCTTTTACTGCCCCCCCCCCCCCCACTACCACCCCCGTGACCTTGAGGTTGAGTGGCGCTTTGGGCCATTCCCTTTCCTCACCACAAAATGATAAAAAAAAAGTTAGCATTCTTTTGCAGGGATCTGTAACTCCCTTTAAAAAATTTTATCCTGGATTTTTTACCTTCTGGCTTAATAAAAGCACTTCTTTATGGTAAATTTGCCTGATAGGCAAAAGAATCTCCTATTCTGTTACCTTGGCAGACATTGAACGTGTAGTACAAGTTTTATGGTCACCATAAGAAAACACTAAACCCTTCACAACTTGGACTCATTAAAAAGGTTTCACCACAAAGTAAAATTGATGTGTGAAGCTTGCAAATTAAATTAAAAATATTTTCACTATTCATCAGGATTAAAAATTCTGCACTATTTTTGTTTTGGCTGCTCATTGTGAAAATAGTTACGCTTTGATTAGGGGATGCCGGACAAGAGTACAGCCGCACAGCCAGCACTACTGCCGTTCTTCCCCGCTTAGGATACAAACATCACGCTAAGCAAAATGTTCAACCCCAGGTGCTGTATTCTCTCCCATCCTCTGTACTCCCTTAGTAATCAACCAACACGTGAGTGAGTGATCAACCCCAAGCTCGTCATTCTACCCCCACCCCTGTACTCCTTTTGAATCACACACACCATGCTGAGTGGTGTCAACCCCAGTGCCGTCTTCCCACTCCATCCTCTTATCCTTAGTAACACACACACCATGCGAGCGAGTGTTCAAGCCCAAAACTGTCACTACTCCCCTCCTCTTACTCCTTAAATCCAACCATTCACGCTGACGAGTGTTTCAACCCCAGATGCGTCATCCCCCCATCCTCTGAACTCCTATAATCACACACACTCACGCTGAGCGAGTGGTTCAACCCCGGTGCTGCATTTTACCCCGTCCCTTACTCCCCAGTAACACCCACAATCATGCTGGCGAGTGCCAAACCCCAGGGGGTGTCATTCTACCCCTCTCTGTACTCCCTTTTTAATCACACACAACTCACTGCTGAGGAGTGCTCAACCCCCGTGGTCATTCTACTTCCCGGCCCCTGTCTCCTTATAATCACCCCACACTCCTCGAGGATGATCAAAAACCCCCGGGCTGTAAAATTTACTTTTCCCGTCCCCTTTTAGTCCTTAGTAATCACACACACTTATGCCCGAGCAAAAAGTTCAACCCCGGTGCTGTCATTCTACCCCATCTTCGTACCCTTAGTAATTACACCATCATGCTGAGCGAGTGTTCAACCCCAGGGGCGTCATTTCCCCTCCCTCCTCTTTACCCTTAGTAATCACACACACTCACTGCTGAAACGGTGTTCAACCCCAGGTGCTTTCTTTTTTTCCCGTCCTCGTATCCTTTGTAATCACACAACTTACGTTAACAGTGTTTTTAAAACCCCAGGTCTGTCATTTACTCCTTTTTCTTTTCTCCTTAAAACACACACACTCCCTGCTTAGGATGTTTAACCCCCAGGTGCTGTCTTTACTCCCCTCCTCTGTACTCCTTAGTAATCCACAACCACGCTTTAGCGACTGTTTTTTAAAAACCCCCTGCTTCATTCTACCCTGTCCTTGAACCTAGTAATCCACCACTCAGCTGAGCAAAGTGTTAACCCAGGTGCTGTATTCTACTCCATCCCTTTTATCCTTAGTAAACCACACACTTACGCTGAGCAAGTGTTCAAACCCTAGTACTGTCATTCACTCCCATCCCGTAACTTCTTAATCACACAACTCACTGGGCGAGGAGGTTTATCCCCCGGGGGCTGTAATTTACTCCCCTCCTCTTACCCCATAAACACACCACTCACTGCTGAGCCGGGGTTTAACCCCCGGTGCTTAATTTTCTATCCCATCCTCGTACTACTTAGTAATCACACACCAAACCCCCCGGGGAGCGAGTGTTCAACCCCCGGGGCGTCATTCTTATCCGTCCTTGCTCCTTAGTAATCACACACACTCATGCTGACAGGTTCAACCCCCCGATGCTGTCATTTACTCCTTTCTGTTCCTTTAACACACACCCCTGCTGAGCAAGTGTTAACCCTAGGGACGTAATTCTACTCCGTCCTCTGTACCCTTAGTAATCACACACACCCTGCTGAGCGAGTGTTCAACCCCCGGTGCTGTAATTCTACTCCCACCTCTGTACTATTTGTAATCACACACACACTCACTGCTGGGGGGAGTGTTTTTAACCCCAGGGGCGTATTCTACTCCCGTCCTCTGTATCCCTTTTAATCACCACACCCTGTGGGGCGGTGTTTTAGCCCCAATGCGTCCTTCTACTCCTTCCCGATCCTTAGTAATCACACACACTCAATGTGGCAAGTGGGTTTAAAACCCCAGGTATGTCATTCTACCCTGTCCCCTGTACCTTTAGTAAATTTGTCAAACAGTGCAAGTAAATTAAAAAGAAACCTCAAAACAATATGTTCATTGAGAAAAAAAATCCTTGTTTTTGGGCCCTGCGGATTTAACCAGGAAACCCCTTTTTTAAACGAAGTGCAACCACTACTACATTGCAGACTCCCCGCTCTTTTAAAAACAGACCTCTTTTGACTAGAGTGAGCACACTGTGGGGAAAGGCATGGTGATTTCAGCCTGCTGGGTCACATGATCTGCAGTTCAAACAAATTATAAACAACCCCTTTTGAACACGCTGAAAGCTGAAGAAGGATAAACCAGACATGAAATGCCTTTGGGGTAAAACTAGTCCCCGGCGCCGCCGCTATCCGCCGCCGCCGATCGTTAGGGTCATAAGCCGCACCAGTCGCAAGCTATGGGCTTAGCGGTTTGGGGCCCCTTGGCGACGGCAGGGGGTGGCGGTCCGCCGTCGCACAAACAGTTAGATGCTTCGCGGGCAGAGAGCTCCGCAGATACAGGAAGCCGAAGGATGGGGCTCTAGCGCCGAGTGCAGGGCGGGTCCCCGTTCATGTCCGCGCCGGGGTGATGCACCCCGGAAGAAAAGACCCGGGAGCGGGCGACAGGGGCGGGACGAGTCGGGTAAGTGCTGTAAATTGTCTTCTTTAATTGTCTCTATTCAGCGGGGGGCTATTATCTACTGAAAATTTGTGCGGGAGGGGGCCATTATCAAAGTTATATGTGCAGGGGGGGGGGCTATTATCTATTGTTATATGTGCAGGGGGGGACTATTATCTACTGTTTTATGTGCAGGGAGGGGGATTATCTACTTTTATATTGCAGGAGGGGGCTATTCTACTTTTTGTGAGGGAGGGGGGCTATTATCTACTGTTATATGTGCAGGGGGGGGGCTATTATCTTTTTTTTATATGGCAGGAGGGGGGCTATTTCTATTGTTATTGTGCAGGGGGGGGGGCATTATCTACTGTTATATGGCAGGAGGGGGGCTATTATTATTTTTTATTTTGTGCAGGGGGGGGGTTTTCTACTGTTTTAGTGCAGGGGAGGGGAGCTATTCTACTGTTATATGTGCGGGGGGGGAGCAATTATCTATTGTTATATGTGCAGGGGGGGGAGCTATTACTCGTTTATGTCGGGGGGGGGCTATAACTATTTTTAAAATTTGGGGCAAGGGGGGGGCTTTATCTATTGTTATATGTGCGGGGAGGGGGGCTATTTTTACTGTTAAATGTGCAGGCGGGGGCTATTATCTACTGTTATATGTGCAGGGAGGGGGCTAAAATCAACTGATATATGTGCAGGGGGGCGGATAATCTATTGTTATATGTGCAGGGGGGGCTTTATCTATGTTACATGTCAGGAGGGGCTATTACTTTTGTTTTATGTGCGGGGGGGGGGGCTATTTCACTTTTTATGTGAAAGGGGGGGAGCTATTATCTACTGTTAATGTGCAGGGGGGGGACTTTTTATTATTGTTTTATGTCAGGGAGGGGGGCTGTTATCTTTTGTTATAGTGCGGGGAGGGGGGCTGTTATTATTGTTATTGTGAGGGGGGGCATTATCTACTTTATATTTAGGGAGGGGGGGCTTTTACCCTCTGTTATATGTCGGGAGGGGGCTGTTATCACGTTAATGTGCAGGGAGGGGGGGTATTTCTCGTCTAGTGAGGAGGGGGGCTATACTTTGTTATAGGGTGCGGGGGAGGGGGGCTTTATCTACTGTTTTATGTGCAGGTTGGGGGGCTTTTTCATTGTTAAGTGCAGGGAGGGGGCCTATTACATTGTTATATGTGCAGGGGGGGGGCCAAATTATCTTTGTTATATGTGCAGGGAGGGGGCTGTAACTATTGTTATATGTGCAGGGAGGGGGGTTTTTCCCTACTTTTATATGTGCGGGGGAGGGAGGATTATCTATGTTAAGGGCAGGGGGGGGCCTATTATCTATTTTTTAAATTTTTCGGGGGGGGGGCATTACTATGTTATTGAAGGGGGGGGGCTTTTTCTCGTATATGGGGGGGAGGGGGCTTTTTATTACTGTTAATGTGGGGGAGGGGGGGCTTTTATCTATTTTTTATATTGGGCAGGGGGGGTTTTTATCTACTTTTTTATGTGCTGGGCGGGGGGGGAATTATCTACGTTATATTTCAGGAGGGGGGTATTATCTATGTTATATGGCAGGGGGGGTGCAATTATTACTGTTATATGTCAGGGAGGGGGCTTTTATATTATGTTATTTTTGCAGGGAGGGGGGCATTTTTACTGTATATTGCAGGGGGGGGGCTATTATTACTGTAACGGCAGGGAGGGGGGCTTTTTATCTATTTTTAAAATTTTCAGGGAGGGGGCTAAATTCACTTTTTAATCGCAGGAGGGGGGCTTTTATAAAACTGTATATGTGAAGGGGGGGCTATTATCTCTTTTATATGTGCAGGGAGGGGGCTTTTCAATTTTTATTGCGGGAGGGGGCTATTTTCTACTGTTATAACTGCAGGGAGGGGGGCTATTACTACTGTTATAGTGAGGGGGGGGGGGCTTTTACACTGTTTTTTGTCGGGGAGGGGCAAATTATCTTTTGTTAAATTGCAGGGAGGGGGGTTTTTATCTCTGTTATAGTGCAGGGGGGGGAAATATTATTTTATATGTGCAGGGGGGGGGGGCTGTTCTATTGTTAATGTGCAGGAGGGGAGCATTATTTTGGGTTATATTGCAGGGGGGGGGCAAAAACTACTTTTATATGTCAGGGGGGGGGGTATTTCATTGTATATGTGCGGAGGGGGCTATTATCTATTGTTATATGTCAGGGAGGGGGTTTTATCTATTGTTATATGTGCAGGGGGGGGAGTTTTTATCTACTGTTATATGTGCGGGGGGGGGCTTTTATCTAATTTTTTATGTTCAGGGTGGGGCTATTATCATTTTTATTGGGCAGGGGGGGGGTTTCTATTTTATGTTTATGTGCAGGGGGGGGGGCTTTTATCTACTTTTTTAGGGAGGAGGGGGCTTTTACACTTTTTTACGTGCAGGGAGGGGGGCGATTATCAACTTTTATATGTGCGGGGGAGGGATGCATTACTAGTTATAGTCAGGGGGGGGGGCTTTTATCTACTTTATATGGCAAGGGGGGGGGCTATTACTACTGCAAAATTGCAGGGAGGGGGGCTTTATCTACTGTATCGGCAGGGAGGGGGGCGTTATCTATTTTATTGTGCAGGGAAAGGGGGGCTATTATTACTGTTATATGGCGGGGGGGGGGGCTATTATCAAATTTATGTGCAGGGAGGGGGGCTTTTTATCTCTGTTAATGTGCAGGGAGGGGGGTATTATTACTGTTTAATGTGCAGGGGGGGGGGGCTATTTTTACGTTATATTTGCAGGAGGGGGGCTTTCTACTGTTTTTCTGCAAGGGGGGTATTATCACTTTTATATGTGCAGGGAGGGGGGCTATTTTCTACTTTTTAAAAAGGTGCGGGGGAGGGGGAGCATTACTACTGTTATTTTGCGGGGAGGGGGGCTGTTTCAATTGTTATAAGTGCGGGGGAGGGGGGTTTTTTAATCTACGTTAATTGCAGGGGGGGCTATTTCTATTTTTATATGTGCGGGAGGGAGTAAAACTATGTTATATGTGCGGGGGGCTATTATCTACTGTTATATGTGCAGGGAGGGGGGTTTAAAATTATTTTTTTAATGTGCAGGGAGGGGAGCTATTATCTCTTGTCATCTGCGCAGGGAGGGGGGCTATTATCTACTTTTTATATTGAGGAGGGGGGCTTTTATCTTTTATTTTTTCAGGGAGGGGTATTATCTTTTTTTATAGGCGGGGGGGGGGGCTGTTACTATTGTTAATGGCAGGGGGGGGGCTGTTATCTTTGTTTTTTATTGCGGGGGGGGGCTTTTCTATTGTTATATGTGCAGGGGGGGGGCTATTATCTACTGTTTATGTCAGGGAGGGGGGCTATTATCTACGCCCTATGGCGGGGGAGGGGGCTTTTATTATTTTTTAAACGGGGGGAGGGGGGCTGTTATCTACTTTTATATCGCGGGAGGGGGGCTATTTTATAATTTTATTTGTGCAGGGTGGGGGGCTTTATCTACGTTATATGTGCGGGAGGGGGGCTATTTTCTACTGTTTTATGTGCCGGGTGGGGGCTATTATCTATGTTATACTCAAGGGGGGCTTATCAACTGTTTATGTGCAGGGGGGGGGGCTATTATTACTGTTATATGTGCAGGGGGGGGGCTTTATTTCTTTAAATTCTGAGGGGGGGGGGTATTACTACGTTTATGTGCAGGGAGGTGGTCTATTAACTACTGTTAAAGTTGCAGAGAGGGGCATTAACTATGTTTATGTGCAGGGGGGGGGGTATTATCTACTGGTATAATTTTGGGGGGGGATTCATTATCTACTGTTTTATTTGCGGGGAGGGGACTATTATCAAATTTTATATGGGGCAGGGGGGGGGGGCAAATTATTACGTTATATTCAGGGAGGGGGGCATTACTACTTTATAGGGGCAGGGGGGGGCTATTATCTCTGTTTATGTGCAGGGAGGGGAGTATTATCTACTGTTAATTTCAGGGAGGGGGGGTATTTCTACTGTTAAAATGTGCAGGGGGGGGGAGCTATTATTATTATATGTCGGGAGGGGGCTTTTTCATTTTTTTATATTGCAGGGAGGGGGCTTTTATTTATGTTTATGCAGGGAGGGGGGCTTTTATCTACTGTTTATGTGCAGGGGAAATTATCTACTTTTTTAATGTGCAGGAGGGGGGCTTTTTTATCTACTGTTATATGGGGGGGAGGGCTATTATCTATGTCTTTTGTGCAGGGAGGGTGCTATTATTATGTTAAATCTGGGGGGAGGGGGGCTATTATTATGTTTTATTTGCAGGGGGGGGGGCTATTATCTACGTTATATGTGAGGGAGGGGGCTATTTTTAAAGTTTTTTTTGGCGGGGGAGGGGGTATTTTCACTGTTAATGTGCAGGGGGGGGGGCTATTACTACTGTTATATGTGCAGGAGGGTATTATCTATTTTATGTGAGGGGGGGGCTATTTTTTACTGTTTTAAATGTGCAGGGGGGGGGGGCTTTTATCTACTGTTAAGGCAGGGGGGGGGGGGCTTTTATCTATTGTTATATTTTCAGGGGGGATGCTTTTATCATTGTTATATTGCGGGGAGGGGGCTATTTCATTTTTATATGTGCGGGAGGGGGGGCTAACTATTGTTTATTCGGGGAGGGGAGCTATTACTACGCAATGGCGGGGGAGGGGGGCTATTTCATTGTTAATGTGCAGGGGGGGGCCTATTATCTTTGTTATTGGGGGGGGAGGGGATTTTATTATAGTCAGGGGGGGGGGATTTCTATTTTATTGTGCGGGGGAAGGGGGCTTTTACTACTGTTATATGGCGGGGAAGGGGCTATTATCCACTGTATATGTGCGGGGGGGGGGCAAAATTATCTATGTTATTGGCAGGGGGGGGGCATTATCACTTTTATATGTGCAGGGGGGGGGGCTATTATCTATGTTATATGTGGGGGAGGGGGTATTATTATTTTAAAAATTTGCAGGGAGGGGGCTTTTAATTATTTTTTTATTGTGCAGGGCGGGGGTATTCTCTTTTTTTAAATGTAGGGGGGCTAAAAATTATGTTATATGTGCGGGAGGGGGGCTAATTATTACTGTTATAGTCAGGGAGGGGGGGCTATTATTCTGAAATTTTTTTGCGGGGAGGGGGGCATTATCTATGTTATATTCAGGTAGGGGGGCTTTTATCTATTTTATGTCAGGGAGGGGGGCTATTATCACTGTTTATTTGCGGGGAGGGGGGATTATTATTTTAATCTGAGGGAGGGGGGTATTTTACTGTTTTAGGCGGGGGGGGGGGTATTATCTACTGTTTTTTGTCGGGAGGGGGGATATAATATAATTTTAAATGTGCAGGGGTGGCAATTTATTACGTTAATGTGCAGGGAGGTTTTTTATTACTGTTTATTCAGGGAGGGGGAGCATTACTACTTTTATATTGAAGGGGGGGGGGCTTATTACGTTATATTGCAGGAGGGGGGCTTTTTCTACTTTTTATATGTCGGGAGGGGGGCTATTATTTATGTTATATGTGCGGGGGAGGGGACTTTACTACTTTATTTGCAGGGAGGGGGCAAATTATCTACTTTTATATGTGCAGGGAGGGGAGAAATTATTATATATTGCAGGGGGGGGGCTTTTTATCTATTTTTATATGTGCAGGAGGGGGGCTTTTATCTACTGTTAATTGCAGGGAGGGGGTCATTATCTACTGTTATATGTCGGGGGGACTATTATCTAGTTATATGTGCGGGGAGGGGGGCTTTTTCCCTACGTTAATTTCGGGGGGGGGGCTTTTTTACTGTCATTGTCAGGGGGGGTGCAATTTTTTTTATATCTCGGGGGGGGGGGCTATTACTACGATATGTGCAGGGGGGGGAATTAATCTACTGTTATTGTGCAGGGGGGGCAAATATCTACTGTTTTTGCAGGGGAGGGGGAAATAATCTACTTAAAATGTTGCAGGGAGGGGGTTTATTACTACTGATATATGTCAGGGGGGGGCCCAAATTACTACGTTAATTTTTCAGGAAGGGGGGCTTTTTTACACTGTTTTATGGCAGGGGAGGGGGGCATTATCTACGAAATTTGCGGGGGGGGGGGTTTTATTCTTGTTAAAATGGGGGGGGACTATTTTTTTTGTTTTGTTCAGGGAGGGGGGCTATTCTATTTTTATGGCAGGGGTGGGGGGTATTCTTTGTTATATTTGCAGGGAGGGGAGTTTAAAAAACCTGCATATGTCAGGGAGGGGGGCTTTTAAATCTATTGTTTTTTGCAGGGAGGGGGCCTTTATCAAATTTTAAAATTTTTTCAGGGGGGGGTATTATCTAAAAAATTTGTGAGGGAGGGGGGTTTATTTCTATTTTATAGGTGCGGGGGAAGGGGATTATCTACTGTTATAGTCGGGGAAGGGGGCTATTATTACTTTAATGTCAGGGGGGGAGCTAATCTATTTTATATGGGAGGGAGGGGGGTTTTATTATGTTATATGTGCGGGAGGGCTTTTAATTACTGAAAAATTTGCAGGGGGGGGGTATTTCTATGTTATATGTGCAGGGGGGGGGCTTTATCATGTTTATGTCCGGGAGGGGGGCTTTAACTTTTTTGTTATATGTCAGGGAGGGATCTATTATCTATTGTTTATGTGGGGAGGGGGGCTATTTTCTTTTTAATGTGCAGGGAGGGGGCTATTATATTGGTTATATGGCAGGGAGGGGACTTTTATCTACGTCATATTCAGGGAGGGGGCTCTTATCTATTGTTATAGGGGCAGGGGGGGGGGCCTTTTTTTAATAATTGTTAATGTGCAGGAGGGGGCTTTATCTATTATATGTCCCAGGGAGGGGGGGTAATTTTTCTTTGATTTTGGCGGGAGGGGCTATTATTATTGTTTTTTTGTGAGGGGAAAGGGGGCTATTATCTTTTGTTATATCTGCGGGGGAGGGGGGCTATTATCTATTTTTATATGTGCGGGGAGGGGGGTTTTTTCTACGGCAAATATGAAAGGGAGGGGGGCTTTTTCGTAATGTGCAGGGGGGGCTATTAAAACGTTAATGTCAGGGGACATTATCACTGAAAATTTTGCAGGGGACTATTTCTACTTTTTAATGGCAGGGGACATTATTTTCTTTTATTGTCAGGGGGGGGGCTATTACACTGTTAAAATGTGCAGGGAGGGGGCTATTACAAATTTAATGTGCAGGGAGGGGGGGTTTTTAAATTGTTTAATGTGCGGGAGGGGGGGGCATTATTTTTTTTGTTATATGTGCGGGGGGGGGCTTTATCTACTTTTATAATGCAAAGGGGGGGAGGCTATTATCTATTGTTATATGTGCAGGGAGGGGGGATTATATATTTTTATATGTGCGGGGAGGGGGGCTATAATTATTTTTATATGTGCAGGGGGGGGTTTTATTTTCTATTTTTATTTTTGGCAGGGGGGGGGGTTTTATTATTTGTTATATGGCAGGGGGGGGGGCTGTTATCTATTTTTTAAATTTTTGGGCGGGGGGGGGCTTTTAATCTTTTGTTTATTTTGCAGGGGGGGGGATTATCTTTGTTTATATTGCAGGGAGGGGGGCCCTTTATCAAAATTGTTAATGTGCAGTAGGGGCAATTATCTTTGTTATAGTTCCCCGGGGAGGAGGGAGCTATTTTTTTTAAAATTTGGGGGCAGGGGGGGGGTTTTCTAAGTTATTGTGCAGGAGGGGGGCCTATTAAAACTATTTTTATTTTTCAGGGGGGGGGGGGCTTTTTTCTATTTTATTTTTGGGGGTTTGGGGGGGGGGGGCTTTATCTCTGTTAATGTAGGAGGGGGTATTAATTTTTTTAAATATTGAGGGGGGGGGCATAATATTTTTTATATGTGCAGGGAGGGGGGCTTTTTTCAACTGTTTTGTGGGCGGGGAGGGGGGGTATTATCAAACTGCCCATAAGGGCAGGGATGGGGCCTATTATCTACTTGTTTTGTGGGGAGGGGGGGTGTTATTTTTGTTATTCGCAGGGGGGGGGGGCCCTTTTTTATCTACTGTTATTTTGTGCAGGGGGGGGGGCTTTATCACTGTATATGTGAGGGAGGGGGCCAAATTAAAACCCCTATTTTATATCTGCGGGAGGGGCTATTATCAAAAGGTATATTTGCAGGGAGGGGGGGCTATTACTACGTTAAAGGCAGGGAGGGGGGCTATTATCTACTGTTATATGTGCAGGGAGGGGGGCTTTATCTACTGTTATTTTGGCAGGGGGGGGGCAATTATTACTGTTATATGTGCAGGGAGGGGGGCTAATCACTGTTTTTTTGGCAGGGGGGGGGGCTATTTTTACTTTTTTTGGTCAGGGGGGGGGCTTTTACTACTGTTATATGTCAGGGAGGGGGGTTGTTACTATTTTTATATTTTCAGGGAGGGGGGCTGTTATCTATTTTATATGGGGCAGGGGGGGGGGCTATTATTACTGTTAAAATTGAAAGGGGAGGGGGTATTATCTACTTTAATTGCAGGAGGGGGCTATTAATGTTATTGGCAGGGGGGGGGGTATTTCTATTTTAATCTGAAAGGAGGGGGGCTTTTATTACTGTTATTTTGGCAGGGGGGGGGGTTTTTTTTATCAAATTTTATATTTTGCGGGGGAGGGGGCTATTATCTACTTTATAGTGCAGGGGGGGGGCTATTATCTACTTTTAAAATGTCAGGGAGGGGGGGCTTTTATCTATTTTTTATATTTGCAGGGGGGGGGCCAAATTATCTATGTTATTTGTGAGGGGAGGGGGCAAAATTATCACGTATTTGCGGGGGAGGGGCTATATCTATTTTTAAAATTTCGGGAGGGGGGTTTATTTTCTATTTTTTAAATGTGCGGGGGGGGGGGCTATTATTTTTTAACTGTTATATGTGCAGGGGAGGGGGGGTATTATTACTTTTATATTCAGGGAGGGGGGGCTTTATTAAAAGTGCGGGGGGGGCTATATTATTGTTATATGTGCGGGGAGGGGGGCTATTCTACTTTTTTAAGTGCAGGGAGGGGGCTATAAATTACTGTTTATTGCAGGAGGGGGGCTATTTCTACTTTATATGTGCGGAGGGGGCTTTTACTACTTTTTAAATTGCAGGGAGGGACAAAAAAACTACTTTTTAATATTGTTGGGGGAGGGGGGGGCTTTTTATTTTAAAATCTCAGGGGGGGTATTTACTAGTTATATGTGCAGGGAGGGGGCAAAATATATATTGTTATATGTGCAGGGGGGGGGGCTATTATCTACCGTTTAGTGCAGGGAGGGGGCTTTATCTATTTGTTTTGTGCGGAGGGGGGCCCTATATCACGTCTATGTGCGGGGGGGTATTATTATTGTTTAGGCGGAGGGATGTTTCTATTGTTAATTGGCAGGGGGGGGGAATTATCATTGTTAATGTCAGGGAGGGGGGCTATTACTATTGTTAAATGTGCAGGGGGGGACTATTAAACTCCCTGTATTGTGAGGGGGGGCCTATTATCATTGTTATAGGGGAGGGGGGGGGGGCTAATATCTATTATTGGCAGGGAGGGGGGGCTAAATCTTTTTTATTTTTGTGGGAAAGGGAAAGGGGGGCTATTATCTATTTTTAATGTGCAGGAGGGGGGTTTTTATTACTGTCATATATGGGGAGGGGGGCTATTTAGTTATTTGCGGGGGGCTATTATTACTTTTTAAAATGCAGGGGATAATCTATGTTTATGTGCAGGGGACTTTTATTCCCTTTTTATATGTGCAGGGAGGGGGGCTATTTTAAACTGTCATATGTGAGGGAGGGGGTTTTAATCTACTTTTAATTGCGGGGGGGGCTATTATCTAGTCATATGTCAGGGGGGGGGGGCTATTTTATGTCATATGTGCAGGGGGGGGGGGCTATTTTACTTTTAATTTGCAGGGAGGGGGGCATTATCTTTGTTAATGTGAGGGGGGGGGTTTTCAGTTAATGGCAGGGAGGGGCTATTACTATGTTATATGTAAAGGGGGGGGGTATTTTTAAATTGTTATATGTGCAGGGGGGGGGGGCTATTATTATTGTTACTTGAGGGAGGAGCTAAATCTACCCTAATATGTGTGGGGGGCCTATAAGTATCTATATACCGGGGACCAAAACCCCCTTTTAAACCCCTACGGGGGATCATAACCGCCCAAAACCCGCTGGGGCCCAAAACCCTCCCAATAGCTGCTGGGGACCCAAAACCCCCCATATACCTGCTGGGGATCAAAAAACCTCCCCATATATGCTGGGGACCCAAAACCCTCCAAAAACCTGCGGGGGTCAAATAACCTGCTATTACCCCGGGGGGGATCCAAAACCCTGCCCAAACCCCCTTTGGGGGACCCATCCCGCCCATATACCTCTGGGATCAATAACCTGCCTATATACCTACAGGGGGGATCCATAACCTGCCATATACCTGCTTGGGGACCCTAACCTGCCCATTATACCGCTGGGGGATCAATAACCTGCCTATATCCCTACAGGGGATCCATAACCTGCCCATATACCTGCTAGGGGACCCAAAAACCTGCCCATATACCTGCTGGGGATCAATAACCTGCCTATAACCTACAGGGGATCCAATAACCTGCCTATACACCTACTGGGGGATCCATACCTCCCCATATACCTGCTAGGGGACCCATAACCTGCCTTTATCCCTGCTGGGGGATCAATAACCCTTGCGCCTATATACCTGCTGGGGGACAAAAAAAACTACAGACCTACCTATTTGGGGAGATATATAAAGTATATAACCACCTACTGAGGACGTATAATTTACTGGGGGACCCAAATTACCTTTTCACTGGGGACACATAATTTAAACTGCGTGGTGAAGTCGCTAACAGTCGTTAAGCCGGTTTTTAAGGCCTAAGCTCAAGTCAGTTGATAAAGGAGTTAAGCACTCGACTCCGCGGCTCCAGTCGGTTGTTAAGCCAGTTGTTAAGGCCTCAAGTCGATTGTTAAGACCTTAGCAATCGACTCCGGGGACTAGGTAAAACTCCTTTAAGGTTGTACAATCTGCAAGGTGTGCAGCGACAGACACAACGTATTGCATACAATTTATGGTTCGATAAACCCTTGTGCAAATATAATAAAGATAGCTCCAATCCTTTCCTAATGTCACGTCCTAGGTCTGTGAAATTCTATTAGTCACAATCTGATCTAGGATCTCCTCTTGACTCGCTCTTATAATTAATTACATCAATTTTCCATCCGATGCATATCCAGGTCATCGCTGAGCAGAGGGATCCACGGTGGATGCAGATCAAACCTCCACAGGAAACTGGAATGGGTTCGAGATTTTCTCGGTAACACTGAGATTCTTACCAAGAAATCATCAATTATACAAAAAGATAGAAAACCAAAGGCAAACAGGAGACAGTAACCAAGTTATGCAAATATGAACTCCTTCAAACCTTCACCCCCAGAAACCCCCGAGCTCCCAAACAACTATTAGAAAAAAATCCAAAAACCCAACATCCAACATTGGCCATCTTCCAAACAACAATCCAAAAGAAAAGAAGGTAGTTGATGGCACGGTGCCATTGCTGATGGAGGCGGTGTCAGTGCTGAGATGGGTGGGAAACTTCTGATGTGGGCGGTGTCAGTGCTGAGATGGGTAGAACACTTCTGATGTGGGCGGGGTCAGTGCTGAGATGGGTAGAACACTTCTGATGTGGGCGGGGTCAGTGCTGAGATGGGTAGAACACTTCTGATGTGGGCGGTGTCAGTGCTGAGATGGGTAGGTCACTTCTGATGTGGGCGGTGTCAGTTGCTGAGATGGGTAGAACACTTCTGATGTGGGCGGTTGTCAGTTGCTGGGGATGGGTAGGTCATTTTCTGAGTGGGCGGGTGTCAGTGCTGAGATGGGTAGAACACTTTGATGTTGGGCGGTGTCAGTGCTGAGATGGGAGAACACTTCTAAATGTGGGCGGGGTCAGTGGCTGAAAGGGGTAGAACACTTCTGATGGGGGCGGGTCAGTGCGAGATGGGTAGAACACTTCTGATGTGGGCGGTTTTCGTGACTAGAGAGGGGTAGGTCACTTCTGATGTGGGCGGAGTCAGTGCTGAGCTGGGTGGGTCACTTCTGATGTGGGCGGTGTCAGTGCTGAGATGGGTAGGTCACTTCTGATGTGGGCGGTGTCAGTGCTGAGATGGGTGGGTCACATCTGAAGTGGGCGGGGTAATTGCTTAGATGGGTGGGTCACATCTGATGTGGGGGGGGTCAGTGCTGAGAAGGGTGGGTCACATCTGATGTGGGAGGGGTAAGTGATGAGATGGGGGTCCCCTTCTGATGTGGGCGGGGTCAGTGCTGAGAGGGGTTTGGTCACTTCTGTTTGTGGAGGAGTCAGTGCTGAGATGGGTGGGTCACTTCTGATGTGGGCGGGGTCAGTGCTGAGATGGGTGGGTCACTTCTGATGTGGGAGGAGTCAGTGCTGAGATGGGTGGGTCACTTCTGATGTGGGCGGTGTCAGTGCTGAGATGGGTCGGTCACTTCTGATGTGGGTGGTGTCAGTGCTGAGATGGCTTGGTCACTTCTGATGTGGGCGGTGTCAGTGCTGAGATGGGTCGGTCACTTCTGATGTGGGCGGGGTCAGTGCTGAGATGGATAGGTCACTTCTGATGTGGGCGGAGTCAGTGCTGAGATGGGTAGGTCACTTCTGATGTGGGCGGTGTCAGTGCTTAGATGGGTGGGTCACTTCTGATGTGGGCGGGGTCAGTGCTGAGATGGGTAGGTCACTTCTGATGTGGGCGGTGTCAGTGCTGAGATGGATAGGTCACTTCTGATGTGGGCCAGGTCAGTGCTGAGATGGGTAGGACACTTCTGATGTGGGCCAGGTCAGTGCTGAGATGGGTAGAACACTTCTGATGTGGGCGGTGTCAGTGCTGAGATGGGTGGGTCACTTCTGATGTGGGCGGGGTCACTGCTGAGATGGGTGGGTCACTTCTGATGTGGGCGGTGTCAGTGCTGAGATGGGTGGGTCACTTCTGATGTGGGCGGTGTCAGTGCTGAGATGGGTAGGTCACTTCTGATGTGGGCGGTGTCAGTGCTGAGATGGGTGGGACACTTCTGATGTGGGCGGGGTCATGCGGGAGATGGGTAGGTCACTTCTGATGTGGGCGGGGGTCAGTGCTGAGATGGATAGGTCACTTCTGATGTGGGCGGAGTCAGTGCTGAGATGGGTAGGTCACTTCTGATGTGGGCGGTGTCAGTGCTTAGATGGGTGGGTCACTTCTGATGTGGGCGGTGTCAGTGCTGAGATGGGTAGGTCACTTCTGATGTGGGCGGTGTCAGTGCTGAGATGGATAGGTCATTTTCTATGATGGGCGGTGTCCATTGCTGAATGGGTAGGACACTTCTGAGGGTGGGGCCAGGTCAGTGCTGAGAGGGGTTAGAACATTCTGATGTGGGCGGTGGCAGTGCTGAGATGGGTGGGTCACTTCTGATGTGGGCGGGTCACTGCTGAGATGGGTGGGTCACTTCTGATGTGGGCGGTGTCAGTGCTGAGATGGGTAGGTCACTTCTGATGTGGGCGGTGTCAGTGCTGAGATGGATAGGTCACTTCTGATGTGGGCGGTGTCAGTGCTGAGATGGGTAGGACACTTCTGATGTGGGCGGGGTCAGTGCTGAGATGGGTAGGTCACTTCTGATGTGGGCGGGGTCAGTGCTGAGATGGGTGGGTCACTTCTTATGTCGGCGGGGTCACTGCTGATGGAGGCGGGCGCAGTGTGGATATAGGTGGTGCCGGTACTGTTAATACATCAACTGATATAATAACTTGGCTTAGTGTAGAAATGGTTGAAGCTAAGTTAAACTGAATGTGAACAAGGCTCCAGATCCAGATGGCTTACACCCAGGAGTTCTTAAAGAGCTCAGTTTGGTTGTCTGTGTGCCCCTGTACATGATATTTAGAGATTCTCTGGTGACTGGTATAGTGCCAGGAGACTGGCGCAAGGCAAATGTAGTTCCCATCTTCAAAAAAAGGTTCCAAGTCTTGCCCAGGTAATTATAGACCAGTAAGTTTAACATCTGTTGTGGGAAAAATGGTTGAGGAGCTCATAAATATACAGGAATATGTGAACAACTAGAATATTATTAGTGATTGCAAGCATGGATTTACTAAGGACAGAAGCTGTCAGACCAATCTGATCTGTTTTTATAAAGAGGTGAGTAGCATATGGAGTGCTCATACATCAGGGCTGCACAGTTTTTGGGCTGAAAGAAACACAGAATTTTGGCGCAGCCAGTCCTATCCATGTCGGCAATAGTGTTTTTAGACTTAGCAAAGGCATTTGACACTGTCCCTCATAAACGTTTTTTAGGTGAACTAGAATCCTTGGGTTAGAGATAACTGTGTGTAATTGGATTAAAAACTGGCTGCTGGATCGTACTCAGAGAGTGTTGGTAAATGACTCCTACTCTGAGTGGTCCCGGTTGTGAGTGGTGGGCCGCCAGGGCTCGTATTGGGTCCTCTCTTTTTTAATGTATTCATTTGTGATATAGTGGAAGGGATCAATAGGACGGTTTTTTATTTTTGCAGATGACCACCAAGCTATGCAGGGTAGTGCAATCTATGGAAGGTGCTCATAAATTGCAAGCAGACCTGGCAAAACTGAGTGCTTGGGGCAAACCACTTTGCAAATGGGGTTCAAAAGTGGATAAATGTAAGGTTCTGCATCTGGGGAGAAATAATCTGCAGGCATCTATGTTCTAGGGGAGAAAAAACTGGAGGAATCGCTTGTTGAGAAAGATCTGGGCGTTCTTTGTATCACAGACTACAGAACAGCATGCAATGTCAATCAGCTGCCTCTAAGACAAGTAAGATATTGGCGTGTTATTTTAAAAAAGGCCGGCTACTCGCGGGACAAGGATGTAATTCTTCCGCTGTACAAAGCATTGGTGCGACCTCAACTTGGAAAATGCTGTTCAGTTCTGGGCCCCAGTTTATGAAAAGATGTAATGGGGCTAGAAAGAGTGCAAAGACGAGCAACCAAACTTATAAGGGAATGAAGCATCTTAGAGAGAGTACAAAGACGAGCAACCAAACTTATAAGGGGAATGGAGCAAAACTAAACTGATAAAGGGAATAGGCATCCTCGTTAGAGGAGAGATTAAAAGAATTAA
>JAODAL010065250.1:0-18319 GCA_025379985.1 Phyllomedusa bahiana | reverse complement strand
AATTTCAAAAGGGATAAGTTAAAGTGTCAAAAAGTTATTCACACATAAAGTGACACAAGACAGATTTAAAAAATGGGGCTCTGTCAGAGAGGCCAAAACAGGCTACGGCGGTAAAGGGTTAAAAAGTGTCGGAAAAAGGAGTCTTTCAACCATCATTGTAGTTGAACTGGACATAGACTATACCTGTTCTGTACCATAGTATGACCATTAAACTTGTCTGACCCCCAGATTTAAAAAGTGCAGGAAAGAGGAGTCTTTGAACCCCCATTTTAGTTGAACTGGATATTTACTATACCTGTTCTGTAACACAGTATGACCATTAAACCTGTCTGACCCACAGATTAAAATGTGCCGGAAAAAGGAGTCTTTCCACCACCATTTTAGTTGAACTGGACATTGACTATACCTGTCCTGGGTAACCTACATCTGTTCTAGTCTTCCTGTACCTCCTTTTACATTCAGAGGAATGTTTGTATCAGCAAATTTTGTGCATGCCAGTTTTTTAGTAGTTTAATTCTAGAAAACACATTTTTTAAAATAGGATGGAATCCCCCCAACATCTTTGTTTCCTCTTTTTTTCAAATGTATTAAATGGTTGTCTCACTACAGGGATTGCTAGCTATGTTAAAGATCTTGCAAATAAAGTCATTTTGCAATATGGGGTCCTTTAAACAGTATCCTACCAAATTCCTGTTTTGACAGCCCATCCCCTTGAGCCACTCTTGACAACTGTGAAGAACAAATGTCTGTTAGAAACATTTTTTTTATAATAGGACCTGTAGTATTGCTGCATTTCAAAGCAGCATGACCCAAAAATTTAATAAAAAGGACTTCTTAGCCACTGTTAAAAATTGTGAGGGAGAAATGCCATTTAGAAGCCACATTTCTGTTCCAAAGGCCATGATTATAGCTGTATCTCAAAACAACATGACCCCAAAACCATTGACGATGCAAAAAATTCTAAAGATGAAGTGAGTAAATGGAATACGGTTTTGTCATGAAATCTTGGTGTCTTTTATAGTCTCCTCATAGCAAAACCAGCAAAATGAACTTTTGGGAACTGAGAATAAAAAGTTTTCAGTAAGAAAATGATCATTTTAAAAAAAAGTTTCAAGAAGACCCTTTCGTTTGAAGAGTAATGTGAAAATAGACCGACAACTAATCGGTGACCTCGGCATTGGGGCCACAACTCAACAGAGATCCATGCGATTCATCTTGATGAAGTCAAACGATCCACATTTTCTGTGGAAAGCCGGATGCGTTTGTCCCGTAATGACTCCTCCAGCTGTCGAAGGTCCCGGGTCAGATATGACGCTGGCTGTGGGCAGGACAACACCTCTATGGCGTGGCGAGCGAGCTCGGCCATTCATCCATTTTGGATACCAGAAGTCAATTGGGTCCAGAACACACCCAAAAACACGGTTTTGAGACGAGATAGTCGTGCCCTGATCTTAAGTGGTCTCTGTGTGTTGTTGTGCCCCCTGTTTAATGCATTGGTGGGGGGTAAATAAAGATTGCCAGAGGTCCCATTGGTCTGCCACATTGCTGGCTGCCCGTCGGTATTTGGCCCTTATGCTGTCAGTCGCTGAGTTGTTCCCGTGCATTTGAGGAACGGAAGCGACAAAAAGATGTCCCCATTTGATAAATCAGAAAAAAGGTCTCCTTTTTCCTCCATTTTACTCTTTTTTTGGGGTGGGGGGAAAGGAAAGTGCTGAGTTTTGTTTTGTCCGGGATCAGGGGGGGGCCCACCAGTAACTGTTGTTTTTTTTGAGGGCCCTTAATCGGGATCATGTTGGGGAAAAAGGGAGTCCAAGACCCATGTGAGGTGGACCTTTGGTTCCCAAGCCTCGGGGTGGGGGGCCCCTTAGAAAAATCATCTTCCTACTTCCTCCCCCGCCTCAAATTCACCCCAAACCCTTTTTTTTCAAGGCAGGGACGTCGGTAAATGGTGTCCAGAAATCCTCTCCTCCGTTTCCTCCGGCACGCTAACAAGCCCGATTGCCCAGTGATGCACCTGAGAGTTGAGGCGAGCCTTGCACTGCCTGGCCCCCAAAACACCCCAAAGGGAAGACGATAAAAATTGAGAAACTGTCAGGCCTTGGGATTCGACGGAGAAAAAGGCCCCGTTTTTCACATCTGTGTCCGTCCCCTCCTTTTTCGTGTGGGACCTGTGTTTCAGAGTGTCCAACGATGTTCCAGAACTAGATCCCACAATGTCATGTGACAAGGGCATTGTCCGCAGACCTTTTTGGGGGCTTCTTAAAAAATGGAAAGGAGGGTGCAGGCTCTTTCACCTGCTCCACTCTCGGTGCTCAACCCCCGAGGCCCGCCCGTGCTTGTCAGGCCATTGTCACTTCGTATGCGTAATGGCTTGCGTGCTCCCAAAATGCTGGAGCTGTGGAGAGGGAATTCCAGCGTGTTGCCATGTCAACAATGGGGTTGACGGGGGGGCCCGAGTGAGCTACAACGCGCCAGGGGGGAAAGCGGGTACGAACGGCGGGAGTGCAACTCAGACCTTGACCCTTCCTCAGCAGGCAGCCCAAAAGGGTAGCGCTTTGAAATTTTGGAGCGGGGGTTCATGACATGTGCCAGGCAAGGGATGTGCTCCAGCCTACCGATTTAAGGGTGGCAAGCAGTTTCCCCCGTTATCGCACACCCTTGCCTGGCACAAGGTTTTTGTCCCAGCAGCGCTGGTCTCTTGCGGGGGGAAAGTCACAGCTCCTGACCTGTGGGTGGACGGTCCCCAAAGACGTTTTAAATTTCAAACGGCCCTGCTTTTTCTGGGCCCGTGATCCCACGAGGCCCCTTGGGGGAAAGAACCGCATCATCCCTGGGGTTTTTTGAACAGGGGTGTGCCGACCCTGAGAGCCCCCGTAAACCACCAGAGAATCCCCCCCAGCTACCCAGTAAATTTTGTAAGAGATATTTTAGGGCCTTAGCCGTTGTTTTTACTTTTTTTTTTTCTTTTTTTTTTTCGTGTCGGTGGTTTTGAGAGGGAAAAAAATTTTCCGGACACAGATGCGGGGCCCCAACGCGCTTGAAATTTTAGATGACACGTGGCGGGCCGGGCGGGAGGGGCTTTTTGGCAAGAAAGCCTGCTGGATTGGTTTGGGGGAGGAAGGGGCGCATGGCGGAAACCCATCTGTCTCCCCCAGATGGAAAGGCAACATTTCCAAGGCCAAAAGCCTGGAATCCCGACATTCAGGCTTGTGGTTTTGGGATGGTTTGGGTTTTAAAGTATTTTCTGCCCCCAAAACCTGGAAGAAGAGGTGGTGCTAGACTGGCAATTACTGTGTGGGTTGTCAAACCGGTGGAAGGAGAAGGGGTTTAGGGGGGTTTGTTGGTGCTGGTGGTACTGGGGACGGTGGAGGTGAAGCGGAGGCGTCCCTGATCTTGATTCTGAGAGAATGGGCTGCTGAGGAACGCTTGGTGGTGGCGGGGAGGGGGAGGCGGAGACAGGGGGTGTGACGGTGGTTGAAACCCGGCACTTTGTGGCTTTTTTGGCCAAGTTTTTCCTCCTTTAAACTATGCATTCGCGCAGGATAGACTGCTGGTGGGGTTAAAACCCAAATTTTCTTGCTTTACTTATGCGTTTACGCAAACCCGGCATTGACTCGGGGGGAATCAAGGTTTGCTCGAAGAAGGCCAGGCTTGAGAGGCCCTGGCCCTTTTCGACGGGATAAGCAAAGGGGGGTGGGGTTTCTGTGACCGTGGCGGGCGGAATTATAGCGGACTTTGCGACCGAGTTCCTTTTTTGAGGGGGGACCCGTAGACACTACCCCATCTCTTCCCCCTCGTCAGTGATGAACCCCTTCGAACAAATTCTGCGGAAAAAAGCCACTTGGATCTAAATGTCGTCATATCACCTAAAAAAGGTGATTCCTCGCCCGACATTCTGACCCAGGAGCTGCGGGCTACAAGCAAGAGGCACTGCAAGGTGTTGCCGACCCCCGGGGTTTTTTTCCCCGATTGCCCGGCCCCTTCTCCCCCTTGATGGCTCAGAAAAACTGGGTAGAGAAGAGAAAATCATCCTTTTGGCCTCTTGATCTTTTAACGCCTTTGACCCAACGCATTTGTCATCAAAGAGGTCTTCAGAAAAATGGTTTATCCACGTGGGGGTACCGAGTTGACATTTGGGTGACTTGGCTTCATGTTGGAGGATGTATGACGACTTTGTTCTGTGATGGAAGGAGAGGGGGTAAAAACTGGGGATGGGGTTGCATTAACCACTGAAGCCCAGTTGGTGACGCTGTTCGTTACTGGTTCACGGGTCCTGTCCGCGATGACAGGCCTGAGGTCCTCAACCGAGGGATCCGCTGGCATGGTGTTGTGCCAGCTTTGGAAGGGCACCTTTCTCGAAACCTTCCCTCCTGTCTACAACCATCTTTGCTGCTTCCCACCTGCTTTTTGTCATTTTCCAAAAAGATAAAAATTTAAGAAGGTAGGGAAGGTTTTTAAAAATCTTTATTAAAAGACGGAAAAAATCACAGCTATTTTTAAAATCCTTAATTTCCTAAGCCAACTGGATTGAAACTGAAATTTTTCTAGGAATCCCTGTGAAACCGTTGGGGGAAGAACCGTTAGATAAAAAAAACAGTTTCTTCCTTTCAGCCCCCAGGGATTTACAACTGCCAGTAGGACTGGAATTGATAGTTTTCAAAAAATGTCATACAAGGCGCTATCTGCGCCAAATGGATTAACGAGCGCAAAAAAAATATTCAAAAGTTAACGGATGGAAATTTGGTTTTTTGCGCAATGACAAAGAGCATTTGCTAGAAATTTTTCTTAGAATTGATTTTTAAACAAAATAGGGCGCCAGTGCAATAAAACTTTTAAAGTTATACGGATAACAAGGGGTTTTTTTTTGCCCCAATGAAATACACCCCCAGTAACTAAAAAAATTTTGTTTTCAAATTTTAAAAGTACAAGGGGCTTTGAAAAAACTGGGCCCCCAAAGTAAAAAAAAAACCCCTTTTGAATGATCGGAAAATAAAAGGGGTTTTTTGCCCCATAAAATACACTGCAATTCCCAGAAATTTCTGTATGGTAAATATAAGTACAAGATGGGTCTTTAACAAAAAGGGCCCTTTGCGCCAAAGTGAAAAAAACCAAATTTTTAAAATGTGTACGGAAATAAACAGGGGTTTTTTTTTGCAGATTGAGCTATCTGGAGTAGAAGAGGAGCTTACAGACAGTTGTGGAAAGTTCCCTTTAAGATTTTAGGGAGTACACGGCTACTTTACATGCTGTACATGTGAATCCCTGGGGGTACAAGAGAGATGCGTAACAGTTCAAGAACTGCTAGCAATGCAAAAGCAAAGAAAATTTTAATACAAAAACTCAGGCCACCTACTGTCTGTATGTTAAAATTTCTTTTAAAATAGTGTAGCTGTTGTATATTTCTTCAACAGTTTTTTTCACTTAAAAACACTGCTGTGACTAGAAAAGTCTGTATCTTTTGTAAGTAAAAAATGGGTTTTGAACAAAGTGGGTGGCCCAAAATGAAAACCCCGTAATTAAAAATTTTTTAGGATAAAAAAAGGTGGTTTTTGCACCTATGAAATAACCCGAATTTTAGCAAATTTTTTTATAATATAAGTACAAGATGAGTCTTTCAACAAAACTGGGCTGCGCCAAAGTGAAAAAAAAGTAAATTAAATTGTTAAGTTAATAAAAGGTGGTTTTTTCACCTATGAAATACAAGACCAATTACTAGCAAAAATTTTTGTATGGTAATTCCGTAAAGATTGGTCTTTTAACAAAAATGGCCTGGCCAAAGGAACAAACCCTAAATTAAAATTTTGTACGGAAATAAAAGTGTTTTGCACCCTTTAAAAAAAACCTGTGGTGACTAGAAAAATTTGTTCAAAAAATAAGTACAGGTGCAAAAATACAGCTAATATTTCACCAAAAAACTGTTAATAAAACCCATTTCAAAAGCCGTCCTCCACCTTTGGGCTGTGTTTTTCCCGCCCCCCCACCCCCCCACCACCCCCCACCCGGGTCAGCGCTGATGCTTTTTAAAATTCTAGCCTAAGTAACTAAAAACTGAAAGAATTAATTGCCTAAGTTTAAAGTTCACAGCTAAAAGATAGTTTGTCTGTGTAACAAAGAGCAAAAGTTTCGTGAGCTGTATTTAGAGAGACTGAGCCAGTCCTGCTCTTTGATACAAGCAAAACCACTGTGTGAACAGGAAAGGGTGTTCTATGTAAACGGGGGGCTGTGATTTTTCCAGCAATCACAAAACATACAATCCCAGTCCTCGTTGCCAAACCCCGTCACCCCGCCTTTCTCTAAGCTGTTTGTGGCCGCCAAAATGACAGGAAGAGCCGAAAATGGACAATTTAATAGATTATGCGCAGACTTTAAACCCAAATTATGGTGATCGAAAAAAAATTTCCGATAATAAAAAAAGTGCCCATTTTTAACTTTGTCGATAAAAATCGTCAAACTATCCCAAACGAACAAGATATAACTTAAATCCTTGTTGTAGCTCTCCCATGATGTTTCCCCAGGGAATAAGCTGGTGCGAAGTCGCATGCAAAAGGGTCCACTTCGATAGAGGTAAATTTGTCAAATGTCTGGTTTTGGATCAGTTATAAAGTTGTTCCACCAAACCGGGAGGCAGTTGGGTGTTGTGATCAGTATAAGGGTTCGTCTTTGGGGGCAATACAAAGACAAGTCAAACATTCTGGTCGGGTACCAGAAAAATTTTTTCCTTGTTGTGGGGACTCTCAACACCCACATGTAATCGGAAATTTAAAAAGGGGTTTTTTCACCCCGCGTTTCACTTTAATCACAAGCTGTATCCTAGGCTGGGGTGGTTTATAGCATGATTCATATTTCCCCTTCTGCTGAAGTTACAAGAGAATGCGGAATGTTCCCTTTATTAAAAGGAATGTGTGTTTAGGACAATTGTTGTACAAAATTTGTGAGATAATTAATTTTCTTTGGGCTCAATCCATTATGGGGGGACTCACTCCCTCCTTCAAGCTCTCCCCTAATCAGATAACAAAGTTATGGTCAGGTCCAGGTTAAACCCTTAGAAACTGTTGTACCGTTAGCCGGGATATGGGAGCCTTTGGTCACCATAAAAGATGGGATGAGAAAACACCCGAGAGGGGAGTCTAAGGGGCCCCCCGGTTCACTAGGCCCCCTGCAAAAGGGCAAATGGGGACTGGGGGTGCCCCAGAAAAAACGTACCCGAAAAAGTTTTGGGGAGCTATTTTCTTGGTGGAAAAAAGGGAAAAAGGGGGGTTTTTTGGTTTTTGTGCCCCCCCAGGGGGGAAAGGCAGGGGGAAAGATTAAAAGGGGGCTTTACAAAGGCGTTTCTGTGGGGTAAAAAGATGGGGGCATTTTAGCCGTAAAAGCGTAGAAAATCGAAAAAAAGGGAACCAGAGTCCGTTTTTTTTTTTCACATGAAACCCAGTAGTGGACCGAATTTGGGCAGGATCCAAGGGAAACTTTCAAATAAATGCCAGGGGGACCACAGGGGAAAATTTCCCTTAAAACCTTTTTTAGGGGTAAAGTATTCAGGAAAAAAAATTTTCCCCCTTAATTTCGAGCAAACAAAGATGGGGGAAAAAGGGGGGAATTCCCATTAAGGGAAGCATTTTTGGGTTCTCCCCCTGGAAAAACTTTGGCTTTTTGGGGCACTTATTTTGGGCAAAATGGGTTTAAAAAACCCCCAACCCTTTAAACGTGGTTTCTAACGGTTTTTTGGTTTCCCATTTAAAAACCTTTTTAAGAATCAACAGGGGGCCTTTTGGTCAAAAAATTTTAAAATTTCCAGAAAAAGGGAAAAAATTAAAAAACCCCCAAAAAAATGGGATGGCCTTTTTTACGAGGAAAAAAGTTTTCCCCCCGGGACCCCCGAACCTAAAAAGGGGGCCCCCTTTCCCTTTAAATTTTTTAAAATTTCAATGCCCAGTATAAAAAAAGTTGTTTCCCGGGGGAAAAAAACATCCCTGAAATTATTTTAAAATGGGGCATGGGGCGGGGGGGGCAACCAAAACCAAGGGGGGAAATTATAATGGGGAACTTGTTTGTTTCCAAAACATAGTTATTGTTGACATTGTTTGGGATTTTAACCCTTTATGAAAATCCCCATTTTTTGGGGGGGTTTCCTCCCCAAAATCTTTTTCCCGCTTCTAAACCTTTCTTTTTGGGTTGTTTTTTTATTTTTTCACATTTTTGGAATTTTTTTTTACGGTACCAAAGCTAATAAGAACCCTAAGGGTTTGGTATGGCGGATGTGTAAAAAAAACCGGTAAAATTTTACAGAAACACTTTTTTTATGAGTTTGGACACTGTAAAAACAAAATTATGCAAACTGGCACAAGTACTTTTTTTTTGTGGTTTTCCCCCTTAGTTTATAGTTTTTTAAGCAGGAGTAGAGTTTTGACCTTTTGATTCACGACTTTTTTGTGTTACTGCTCTGATCTGAAAACAAAGGCCTTTAAAAAAGCTTAAAAAAAGGGGGGGGGAGTAATATTCTGTGCCGTGTTTTTCTGATGCAATATCGTTCTTTTTTGTTTGTTAGGATGGGAAATTTTCTCAAAAAATTCGGTTCGGTAAAACTTCGCCGAATTTCCCGACAAAAAAAAATTTTCAGTCCGAATTACTTCGGGACGAATCGCTTTAAAAAAAAACGCTTTTTCCCCGGGCTGCACAGAGCCTGCGGGTGCTGTGGCGTTGTGCCATGCTTAAAAAAATTGCGAGGGAGCTTGGTTTGGTTTCATACAATGTTGGTTTTAGTACGGGGCAGTTGAGACTGCCCCGCCGCTCTTTTGAAACGCTTCACTGGGCATTAAGAGGAAAACTGACCAAAAAAATGAAGCGGGAATGTTTTTCTGATTTAAAAAAAGGGTTTCCCTTTAAAAACAAAGCTGAGAAAAAAAAAAGCTGGGCTCAGGTGGACTTAGTGACAGAGGTTGGGGGTCGGCGGCAGCCAAGCAGCAGGAGGCAGGCAGTGGCACAATACATTCTGGAGGTGGCAAAAAGTAATAGGCCAAGAGTTGGCACAAAGAAAACAGTGTGGAGGTTTAAGGCAGCGCACAGCAGCAGCATGAGGTCGGGGCAGTGGGGAAAAAGAATTCTGGAGGTGGCCAAAAACAGGGAGTAGGCCACAGAGTGGCACAATGAAAAAGTGTGGAGGGGCCCCCGGCAGCAGCAGATGAGGTCGCAGTGGCACAATGACACAGTGTGGGGTCACGGCAGCAGCGCATGAGGTCAGAAAGTGGCATAATGACTTTGGGGGTGGAAAAAACAGTAATAGGCCACAGTGGCCCCAATTTGAACAGGGGGGAGGTTACGGGCAGCCCCCCCCCGCAGCAGCATGGGTCGACGTGGCCAATGACTTTTTGGAGGTGGCAAAAACAGGAGTAGGCCACAGAGTGGCACTTGACAATGGGGTTTGGGGGGGACGGCAGCAGCAGAGAGGTCAGACAGTGGCACAATGCTTTGGAGGTGGCAAAAAACCCCGGAGTGGCCCAAGGGGGCAAATGACACAGTGTGGGGGCACGGCAGAGCCCCGCAGCGCATGGGGGGTCAGACAGTGGCACAATGACTTTTTGGGGTGGCCCAAAAAAAAAGGAGTAGGCCCCCAGAGTGGCACACTGAACAGTGTGGGGGGACGGCCCCGCAGCAAGAGGTCAGGACAGTGGACAATGACATTCTGGAATGGCAAAAAACAGGAGTAGGCCACAGGTGGCACAATGACACAGGTTGGGTGGGACGGGAGCGCGCTTGGTCAGCAGTGGCCAAGACACGTGTGGGGGTCACGGCAGCAGCAGCGCGTCAGACAGTGGCCCAATGACATTCTGGAGGGGGGGCAAAAAAAGTAAAGGCCAAGTGGCACAATGGGGAGTGTGGAGGGCACGGGGAAACAGCAGCATGAGGTAGGCGTGGGGAAATGACATTTGGAGGTGGGCAAAAACAGGGGGTAGGCCACGGTGGCCCCAATGACAGTTTGGGGGGCACAGCAGCAGCAGCAGCATGAGGCAGGGCGTGGAAACAATGGGGGCATTCTGGGGTGGCAAAAACGGAGTAGGGGGCCACAGGTGGCACAAAAGGAACAGTGGGGGTCACGGCAGCAAAACAGATGAGGTCAGGCAGTGGACAAAGGGGGCTTTTGGAGGTGGCAAAAAAAACGGAGTAGGGCCCAAAAGTGGAAAAAATGAAAGGAGTGGAGGGGGGAGCAACGCTGAGGTCAGAGAGTAGCACAATGGGCCCGTGTGGATGTCCGGCACCGAAACGCGCAGCAGCATGAGTTCTAGAGTGGCCCCTTGGGGAGTGTGGAGGTGGGTGGCATACCCCGTCCCCCGGTAAAGATGGTTTGGGGGCAGTGGAGAAAATTTCGCGATGTGTGACATAGGGGGTGGCGGCTCAGAATAGTGGCTGGGGCAGGGGAGTTTGAACCCAGACTCATTTCACGTTTGGGTGAGGGGTATGGTGATGTAGTTGGCCTCAGGCATTTTTGGTGTGGAAATCCTGGCGTTTTTACACCTGATTTTTTTTTTTACAAAGGTCAGTCTTTTCCCCATTTCCTGTGGGGGAAAAGGGGTTCTCCTTGGGGGTAACGATGGCCCCCACCCACGAAACCCCGCTCTGTTTTCCCCACTATGGGGGGCAGGACAGCTTTCCACTGCAAAATCGGCAAGTTGCGGCCCCCCCAAATTAAAATTTGGTGCCCAGTAGTCCAACGGATCCAAAATTTGACCCCCCACCCGTTGGTTCAGGGGGGTGCTCCAGGTCCTGTGTGTGGCGACTACCCTCCCCCGAGGCAGGTGAAAAAAAAGTGTCATCAGTGATCCGCTTAGGTTGCTGCTGTGGAGTGGTATGCTTTACCCCCCCCCCCCACCCCTTACCCCGGGGCCGGGGGCAGTGTACGGGAGCGTGGGAAAAAACCCCCGGTCGCCTGTTTTGAGGAGCGATGATGCCGCACATGGCACGGCCAATGGGCTAGGAGGATTTCCCTATAGTATTTGAGTTTTTTCCCTTCCCTCTCAGTGCTGGGAAAAAAGGCCCCCCATTTTTGGGGGGCCAAAAAGCGAGGGTCCAATAGGGTGGAGAGCCAGAAGTCTGCCGGGTTGCTGCTAATTTGGCTGTCACTAGGGGGGAAAATCAGCATGTGCGGGCCATCTGCACAAGTGACCCCGAGGGGCCCCCTGCCTCCTCCCCACGGGTTTACTGCCACGTTGCTTGCACGTATCTGCCTGTTTCCCTCTTTCCCATCTCCCTCCTCCAGCTGCTCCTGCTCCCCCTTTTGCCCTGGGTAAAAAAACCCACAATTTAACGAGACAACTTTGCTAAATGCCTCCTCCCCCCTTTTCAGTCCCCCCCGGATCAGTGGCCGAGAGATGTAGTCCCCACCTCCGCCCCCCTCCCCCAGACAGATTTTTCAGCTCGTTCCAGGAAAAGCAGTGGAATGACGTTATTCACCCCTTTATCCTGGCGCTGACAAATAACGTGGCCTCCTCGAAGGCCTCAACAAAAGGCAGGTGTCACGCGGGCTCCCACTGGGACACAAAGTTACACGGGGATATCCTGTCCGCCTGGATCACCAAAAAAAACGTTAATGGCCTTTTTTTTCATCAGGGGTCCAAAATGAGCAGGCTGGAATTCCCAAGGGGTGGAAACATGATATAAAAGTGGTTGGGGGGGGGCCCCGTTCCCGCTGCTTTCGGGGAGGGTTTCCCTGGTTTGTGGGAAATGGATAAAGTGCATAAAACATTTCCCGGCCTTTTTCAGATCTTCTGGATCGGTGAAGACTTCAGGAACCTTTTCAAAACCCGTTTGAACACAGGGCCCATGAGGGCGCATGGACCATCCCCTTTGGTACAGCCCGGACACCATTTTTCCCCCCATTGTCCGTCCCTGGTTCCAAATTGCAGTTGGCGCGGAAAAGCCAAACATAGTTTCTTGCTGCATGCGCGGAGCATTTCCCCCCCGTGTGACTTCGTTCGCCGAGGCAAGCCAGGTGTAAAAAACTGCGTGCACCGCTGTGCCCACACATGTGGTATGATGGAGCAGTATTGTGGGGCTGAGAGGGTGGTGGAGGAGGGGGAGGCGGACATTGGCGCAGGACCCGGTTTTTGAAAAACGTGGGGAGAAAGGGGCGTTCCTGCCCAAGTTTTTTGGTGTGCCTGGGCAGGAAGCAATTCCCCCAAATGGGCCGTAAAGGCTGTACGGGGCCCTGACCGTGTTACGTCCAGCCCGCGCTGGGCATTTGGGAAAAACCGATAAGCTCAAGCATGGCCCCTTCGTTCACATATTTATGAAGTCGGGTATGCCTTTTTGGAAAAAAAAAATTATGGCTTGGAACTCTCCATCCGGTTTGGCACAAGCCATTAGTTCTCTGAATGATGAGAGCCCCCCTTTTGGAAAAAGGGAGGGACTGCGAACCCAAACTTGGACAGGGAAACGGTCAGCTGCTGCCCTTGGGGGGATGGTTTTGGCGCATACTGTTGCTCTTTGCAATCGCCTCAGAACGATGCTGGCGCCGGGTTTAGCGAGGGCGGAGCATCTGGACCGGGAGATGTGTAAAGAGAAACAGCTCCTTATAGTGCAAGGGCATGCGTGAACCCGGGCACTGCTGTGGCAGCAGCAGGATGCACCACCAATCTGAGCCACGTTTTTCCCATGCCAGGGGGGCCGATGTATTGCGCGGGGCCCCGTGTTCCCAACGTTAGATTTCTGGCACCTTAATTTTTGCCCACAGATTCTACATTACCCCCATTTGCTCCCCCGATGTTTAAAAGAACTGCCACACCGCCCCCGTGCTGATTTTACCGCCCAACGCTCCGCACTGAGGATACTATCCCCGCTCCCCCCGCTGGCCCCCGTGGCTCTTTTTTGGACCTTAAGACGGGTTTTTTTTCCCCCCGGGGGGTTGGTCCCCCCCTCAATGCTGTATTGCGCTACGGCCCAAAACCCATTTCTGGGTCGCCCCTGCCTGACCCAAGCTGACGCCCCCTTTTTCTGAATGATGAAACCTTTCCTACCCGGCTCCAAATGGGTATACTCATCATCTATTTGTTTTCATCGTCAGCTGTCCCCTCACCGGTCTTTGGGATGCAGAGGTGGGCCCCTCACAAAGACCCCCCATGCCATTACCCCAGCTTTACTTTGCCGCCACTGCAAGAAGCGGGGTATTGGCCCATTTTTGCTCCCTACTGTGACTGCCCTTCAAATTTTTTCCCGCTTTTTATGGGCTGGCCCCGTCCACATAGTAGATCTTGGTGGGGGAAACACATGGGACAGAGGCGGGTTGGGAAGGTGAGGGCCGTGACCCGCTCCCCGGGGAAAGCCAACTAAGTGTTTGTGTCTGACGTTCCCACCGACTCTTGGCTGGGGGTTGCAGAGGGCATCGGGAGGAAGGGGATGCCTAGTCAACAAATAAAAGAACCCTTGGGTTGCTGTCAGTTAGGGCCGTGATGACAGCAGCATTGTGGCCTCCCCGAGTGACCCGCGCGAGTCCCCTTGCGTGCTGCGCCCGGGCCCCGCTCCGGTTTGTTTACCCTGCCCCCCGGGTGGACCCTGCCCCTCTCGTAAAAATATGTTTGTTCTAAAATGTAAACCTGTTTGATAAAGATTTCTGTATATGATAAATACACACCTGTTTTTGACTCCAAATAAACCCCGTAAAAAGCTTTTGGGTAACCCTTAGATATTAATTGCCCCACAAATGGGCGGGAAAAATGACTTGAAAGGCCCGTTTAAAAACTCTGTGTTTTTACTGAATAAAAAAAGACAAACAGGTTAATTAACCTTCGGTATAAAATTATGCTACAGAATTTCTTCTGTGGGGGTGAAAAAAAAAGTTTCTTTTATGGTACAAACTGCAGAAAAATCTTATTTAAAAACCTTGGATTGTTTTTGTAGGTGTTACAATGGCTGTATTTTACGCTACAAAACAAAAAGGAAAACTTGAAATTTCCCCTTCGCTTGTAAATTTATGTACAGGAAAAATGTATTTTTTCCCGGTTGAAAAAAAGGCTTTTTTTTGTCCCCAAGCGCAGAAAAACGCTTAATTAACCCTGGATGTAAATTGCGCAAAAAATTTGAGCAGCCAAAAATGAAGGGGTTTTGTTTTTAAAAAAAGCTGTTTTTTAAATAAAATACAAAGGAAAACTTAATCACCCTTTGGTATTCAATGTCTTGGCAATACATTAAAATGTATATGCAGCTGCACTGGACCACACTGGGCTCAGATCCAATACCCAAAAAATGAAAAAGAACTTAAGAAAACAGTCTCTGAGAAAGCGGGGAAACACCCCCAAAAAATGCTGTAAAAAATGGTTCTTTAGTATCAGCTATCATAAGCAGGGCACAGCCCCTTCCCTGACAGTACATTAGACGTATGAGCTAAAGCGTCGCGCCGGACTTGTATAGTGCGGTGACGTACAGAACCCCCCGGGTCTCTGTTTGGGTTTCATCTTGCACGTCATGCAGGATATCCCCTTCTTCTCCCGGTTCTTTCCCCCATTTAACACCATGGGGCTCACAGCCATTTTATCAATAAAAAAAACACACTTCGTTCCCGAAGTCCCCGTCCAAAACCGAAGTTTTTCCTGAAATTCTAAACAATTCCAGTTCTTTAGAATCAATTCGCCCACTCAGTTCTGATACTCTGTTTTCCCTGGAAATAAAATAACTCATTAGAGTGTAAACTGCCCCTGAAAAATAAAACCCCTCAATTCTTGTGGGTGGAAAAATAAAAAAATTTGGGGTTTGGGGGGTGAAAGGAAAAATGAGAGTGACAAAAAAAAGGTTCCGTCAAGAAGTGGTTAATTACTATGCATTTCTGAAAAAAAAATGCACCGTGTGAAAGCAGCTGCATTTTTGATGCGTTTTTGGGTATGTTTTTCAATGTATTTTTTGTGCAGAAAGGCACAGCAATTAATGCTGCACATTTCTACTCAAAAAAAAAACACATCCAAAAATGCATTAAAAAAACGTTCCATGTGAAAACAACCTAAAGACCCATTTATCAGACAGGTGTTTTCATAATTGAATAATTGATATGACACTCTTATGACTGGTCATTTTTGTTTATTACCCTAGCTAAAATTTAGAAATGGCTAACAAAATCTCACAAAAGTGAGGGCACCTCTCAATTTTTGAAATATTGAAATTTTATCTTTTCAGAGGACAATTAAAAAATGTCAAATTTTAACAATGTAAAAGTCAGTGTTAAATTGTTAACAGGGTAAACTTTTTGTGCCCAAACCCCCCCCCCCCCCCCCCCCCCCCCCCCCCCAAAAACCCCCAAAAAACCCACCCCCCCCCCCCAACCCCCCCCCCAACCCCCCCCCCCCCCCCCCCCCCCCCCCCCGCCCCCCCCCCCCCCCCAACCCCCCCCCCAAAAACCCACACCCCCCTTTTCCCCCCAATTTTCCCCCCCCCCCCCCCCACCCAAACCCCCCCCCCCCCCCAAACCCCCCCCCACCAACCCCCCCCCCCCCCCCCCCACCACCCCCCCCCCCCCCCCCCCCCCCCCCCCCCCCCCCCCCACCACCCCCCCCCAACCCCCCCCCCCCCCCCCCCCCCCCCCCCCCCACCCCCGCCCCCCAAAAAACCCCCCCAAAAAACCCCAAAAACACCCCCCCCCCCCCAAACCCCCCAAAAACCAACCCCCCCCCACACCCCCCCAACCCACACAAAAACCACCCCCCCCCCCCCCCCAAACCACAACCCAAAACCCGCCCCCCTTAAACAAAAAATCTCACAAAAGTGAGGGCACCCCTCACATTTTTGCAAATATTGTATTATATCTTTTCAGAGGACAATGCTAAAGATATGACACTTTGATACAATGTAAAGTACAGCTGTGTACAGCTTGTATAACAGGGTAAACTTGGTGTGCCCTCAACATATTACACAGCAATCAATTAATAATATCACATCAATATTTAAACCGCTGGCAACAAAAGTGAGTACACCCCTGAACTGAAAACTGAACAAATTGTGCTCAAAGTGTCATACTTTGTGTGGCCACCATTATTTTCCAGCACCGCCTTAACTCTTTCGGGCTTGGAGTTCACTAGAGCTTCACAGATTGCCACTGGAATCCTCTTCCACTCCTCATGACAACATCACAGAGCTAATGAATGTCAGGGACCTTACGCTCCTTCACTTTCTGTTTGATTATGCCCCACATATGCTGAATATGGTTTAGGTCTGGAGACATGCCTGTCCAGCACCTTTACCCTCATTTTCTTTAGCAAGGCAGTGGTCGTCTTGGATGTGTGTTTGAGATCGTTATCATGCTGGAATTCTGCCCTGCAGCCTAGTTTCTGAAGGAAGGGGATCATGCTATGTAGGCTATACACACTTGTCTTTGGACTGCTCACCTGGTTGCCACCACACACTTGACACGTTCTGAACCAAATAAGTTTATTTTGGTCTCATTAGACCACAGGACATGGTTCAAATAATTCATGTCCTTAGTCTGCCTGTCTTCACCAAACTGTTTGTGGACTTTCTTTTCCATCATCTTTAGAAGAGACTTCCTTCTAGGACAACAGCCATGCAGACCCATTTGATGTAGTGCAGCATATGATCTAAGCACTGACAGGCGGACCTCCCACACCGTAACCTCTACAGCAATGGATATGACTCTAAGCATGTGCACTCAACTTCTTTGGTAAACCATGGCAAGGCCTGTTCTGAGTGGAACCTGTCTTGCTAAACCGCTGTATGGTCTTAGCCACCATGTTGCAGCTCAGTTTTAGGGTGTTGATGATCTTCTTATAGTCTTGGCCATCTTTATGTAGAGCAACAATTATTTTTTTCAGAACCCCAGAGGTTTTTTTTGCCATGAGGTGCCATGTAGAACTTCCAGTGTCCAGTATAAGAGAGTATGAGAGCGATAATGGCAAATTTAACATATCTGCTCCCCATTCACACCTGAGACCTTGTAACATTAATGAGTCACATGACACCGTGGAGGGAAAATGGCAAATTGGGCACAACTTGTCCATTTTCACGGAAGGGTGTACTCACTTTTGCTGCCAGTGATGGCTATGTGTTAAGTTATTTTAAAGGGGAAACTAAATTTACACTGTTATACAAGCCACTGACTACTTTACACTGTAGCAAAGTGTCATATCTTCAGTGTTGTCACATGAAAAGATATAGTACAATATTTACAAAAAATGTGAGGGGTGTACTCACTTTTGTGAGATACTGTACTTTATCTATTATAAGAAAACCAGTTCTTAAGGGCAAACACACCAGATGCGGGTACTTCATCAAAACACAAATTTTAAGTTAAAATAGCAAAGTTTTGCAAGTGCTTTACTGATTTATCTAAATTGTATAGTCAATAAATCAATAAACAAATGTTGTATTAATGTATTAAGATGGATTGACCCGTAAATTTAAATACAATAGGTGCTTTTAAGTCCCATTTTCCATGGAGGAACCATCATTATGGGGGTGTTACTTAGTGGATGTTTAATAACCAGGGCTGGGCAGGGTGTATCCAGGCGGGTCACCTGACGGGGCCCTTTGGGGGTCTATTAAAAGGGACAGACAAAAGAACATTATTTTTAAAGCTACGGGGGGGAAAAACAGAGTTAAAACATTGTGTAATTTTAAAAACCCCTTCCCAAACCGGGAGCCATTTTGCCCCTAATGCCCAGACCCCCATATTATAAATTTTGCAGGGAGTAACTTTACGGGGAAATTTAAATTTTTTTAAGGGTTTTTCCAATGGGAATTTTGACAAAAGAGATTGTTTTCTTGTGACACATTGTGCTTTAAGTTAGTAATACATGTTGGTCTAACAACCCAAATTTTATTTGGGGAAAAATATCAGAATGCCCTTTGAAAAATTTTAAAAAGATTTCCCATTTTAAAACCTCAAAATTTCTGCATGTTTTGTTTTTCCACACAAAATAGTTTATAACTAATTTTTAGCTTTTTGTCCCCTTTTGGGGCCCAAATGCCCCATATTTTAAAGAAACATTTCCCAACACAGTTTTGTTTAAGGAACCATTTTAAATTTGGCTTTGGGGGGTTTTTTTTAATATTAGACACCCCCCCATAAATGACTCCATCAAAAAAACCCTTGCACCCCTAAAATATTCAAAACACATTTGGGAAATTTTGGGAAAACCCTTTTTTAAGGGGTTTCACATAAATAAAAATAAAGGGGAAGTGAAATTTAAAAAGATTTTTTTTTTTTAAAGTTTTAAATTTCCCTTAGTAAATTTTAATTTTTAAATTTATTAAACGGGAACACAGTAGAATTTTCCCAAAAAGAAAATGCAATTAAATTTTTTTTTCCCTCCTCCTCCATACTCCTCAAAGT
>JAODAL010065249.1:0-18319 GCA_025379985.1 Phyllomedusa bahiana | reverse complement strand
CTGTTGGGCACCTTAAAAATTTTATCATTTAAGGGGTTTTCTCACTGCAAAGATCATCTCTATAATAATGGGGACAGTAAAAATAAGCACTTTTGCAATTGGTTTGTTTTACCTAAATCATTTAGTATAGCAGCTATTAGCTGATCTGTGAGTGTCTACAGCTATTTCTGCAGTCTGAGGTCAGGCCACACCTCCTTTGCTGTGATTGGCTGCCTGATATTTAATCCAGCCCTGATTGAGACAAGCCCCCTGTACTGGACATGCCCCCTATGCTGTGATTGGTTGAATGCACTCCCCTTTGAGCTGTGTAAAAATGAAAGTGAAACTGGCTCCCTCAGCTTTCTGTGCTTGCTGTTTCTGTGTCTGTGTAATAAAGGCCGTCAGAGCTGTCTATGCTCCTCTCCCAGTGATAGCTTTATGTGAAGGATCTGGGCAATTTCTGAGTCTCTAGCTGCTAGATTCACTCTTCCCCCATATAACTGAGCTTTATGCACCCTGCTCCTCCTCTACTTCCTGCCTGAAAGCAGAGGGGGGAGCCGAGTGCATTTCTCACATTTTTTTAATCATTTCAGACTGTATGTATAACTGTTTACACCAATGCCGGTGTTCTGGTTACAAGAAGATTATGGAGGGAAGTGACAGCTCTGCAATCCTGAGAACTGACGATTGCAGGAGATCTGCAGAGCTGTGACATCCTTTCCCTTCCACTGCTCACATAGAATTATGATGTCACAAGTCGTCAGTGAGGGACAACCTGCCTACTGGATGGAGAGACATACCCCTAGATTTGAAGCTGTAAGAGACAGAGAAACAGCTCAAATCTGTGAAAGCCTGTGATGAGAAAATTCCTCTGTTATCAGGCAGCAGGTAGAGGGGGGAGCAAAGTGCATTTCTCACATTAGTTTCCGAATTTCAGGCTGTATGTATAAGCGTTTACACCAATACAGGAGTTCTGGTGACAAGGAGCTTGTGCAGCCTGGGAGGGAGGTGACAGCTCTGCAGACATGAGAACTGACCATTGCAGGAGGACTGCAGAGCTGTAACATCCTCTCCCTTCCACTACTCACATAGAATGATGATGATGACTCAAGAGAGAGCAGGGAAGACACGCTTACAGGGAGGAGAGACCTGCCCCTGTATTTGAAGCTGTAAGATAGAGAGAAACAGCTCATGTCTGAGAAAGTCTGTACGGAGAAAGTCTGTACGGAGAAAATCCCTTTAACCTCTATTTATGACTTCCAGGTGCATACTCCCATTGCCCTTTACTCAGTTACTCTACTTCTTATCAGGATGGTGGCGTTTAATATTGAGCAGCATACCTTCATTGTGAAAACTATTTGGCCTCAAATTTGTTTAAGAAATTTTGGAGTGAATTTAGGAAATAATATGGTATTTGTGACATGCCCTCAAAGAGCAGGCTTGGACTGACCCACCGGTGAACAAGGGATACCACCGGTGGGCCCCTGAGTATGTCAGACCTGAAGTTTCTTTTAACCCCTTCCTAACAATGGACATGTGGGTAGGTCTTCTGCGGGAAGGTGTTCCTGCAAATGGACATATCCATACGTCCAGGACATCATGCATGCTCACAAGCAGAGCCTGCACAGTTGAAGCATGGAACCAGCTGTATATTACAAATGGGAATCACCCCCCAAAAGATCCAGAAATAAAAAAGTACCTTTTGATTGCTTTTTAGAGCTAGTAGTGTGCTGCTGATATTACTGCTGATGCTGGTGCATTTTGATTGCTTTTTAGTGCTAGTAGTGTGCAGCTGATATTGGATTGTGCATGTATACTGCAAGGTGAGCGTGGTAAAAATGAAAATAAAAAAAAAAACTATCAAGATTGCAGTATTTTCTTCATCCTGCCTCCCAAAAGAACTGAGTAAAAGGTGGTCAAAAAGTCATGTCCCTCCAAAAATAGTACCAATGAAAACATCAACTCATCCAACAAAAAACAGCTCCGTACTTAAAAAAATTAAAAAAGTTATGCCTCAGACTATGGGGCTTGAAAAACATGGTTTCATTTTTAAATAAAAGTGTTTTTATTGTGTTAAAGTAGTAAAACATAAAGAAACTATATAAAATTGGTATTGCTGTAATAGTATCGACCTGCTGAGCAAAGTTATCATGACATTTATACCACACAGCGACCACTGTAAAAATAAAAATAAAAAAACACTATCAGAATTGCTGTATTTTGTTCACCCTGCCTTGCCAAATCCTAGATAAAAAGCGATCAAAGTTTATATAAAAAAAAACCCCAAAATGGAACTATGAAACATCAATTTAAATCCTAAAAAAAAAAAAGCCTTAATTCGTACATATACGAAAAATAAAAAAGTTAGGGCGTCAGAAATGAAAAAAAAAAACCTGAAATTTTTTTTAAAAAAGATTTTATTTTAAAAAAATTAGCAAAACATAAAAAAACTTTTAAAAAAATTGAAATAGTTGTAATTGAACTGCCTTGCATAGTATCATAGTATTAAGTCATTTGTACTGCGAATGTTGTAAAAATGAAGCCCAAAACAATTCTAAGACTTTTTTGTTGCCCATAGCAACCAATCAGGTTCCCCTTTCATTTTATATAGTACTCTGACAAAATGAAAGGGGAAAGGCTTGACGGGTTTTTGTTGGGGAAACAAAGAAAAGTTTGGGACCTGGGACGGGTTTTCATGGGATGTCCCCCCTTTGTTTTTTAAATTTTTAAACCCCCCTTCTTTTTTAAAATTTTAATGTGGGCGTGAAGGGCTTGTTTGGGCTGGGAAAGGGGGGTGGGAAGGGGGGAATTGTGATGGGGGGGGCCTGTAAAGGGGGGGGAAGGGGCTGTGAAGGGCTGGGCTGGGGGAAGGGCTGTAAAGGGGGGGCCCTGTGAAGGGCTGGGAAGGTTTTTAAAGGGGCGGGGGCTGTAAAGGGCTGGGGAAGGGGCGGGGCTGAAAAAGGGGCCCCTGGGTTTGGAAAAGGGCTTTGAATGGTGTGAAGGGCTGGCTGTGAAGGGCTGGGAAGGGCTGGGGAAAGGGGCTCGGGTGTAAAAGGGCTGTGAAGGGTTTGGGGAAAGGCGGGGCCCTGTGAAGGGCTGGGAGGGGTTTTGGGTTTTGGGGGAAGGGGGTTTGGTAAAGGGTTTGGGTTGTGAATGGCTGGGCTGGTAAAAGGGGTTTCGGTGAAGGGGCCGGGGAAATGGTGGGGAGGGTGAAGGGTGGGATGGGCGGGAAATGTAAAAGGGGCCCCGGGGAAGGGGAAGGGTTTTGGGGATGTGAAGGGCTAAATTTTCCGTTTTGGGAATTTGTGAAGGGTGGGGTTGGGTTTTGGGTTTGTGAGGGGTTTGGGATGTTTGGGGGGAAGGGGGCTGGGGAGGGGGTTTGGGGATGTGAAGGGGCTGGGATTGTTGGGATGTAAAGGGGGCGGGGGAAGTGAGGGGGGGAAATGTAAAGGGCGGGGAAATGTAAAGGGCTGGGATGGGCTGGGTTGGGCTGGGATGGGCTGGGGTTGTAAAATGGCTGGGATGGGGGGGGGGCGGGGGTGGGCTGGGATGTGAAGGGCTGGGAGGGGCTGGGATGTGAAGGGTGGGTTTTGCTTTGGGGGATGTAAAGGGCCCTGGGAATGGGTTGGGGGATGTAAAGGGGCCCGGGGAAATGGGCTGGGAGGGTGAAGGGCTGGGATGGGCGGGGTTTTGGGGGCTGGGATGTAAAAGGGTGGGGGGGATGAGCGGGGTTTGTAAAGGGCTGGGATGGGGTGGGATGTGAAGGGCTGGGCGGGGGGGTGGGTTTTTTGGGGTTTGGGATGAGCTGGGAGGGGGGTTGAAGGGGGGGAGGGGAAAAGGGGGGGGATGGGTTTGGGATGTGAAGGAGTGGGAGGGGTTGGGATGTTGAAGGGTGGGATGGGTTGGATTTTTGGGAATGGGGGTTGGGGGAGGGTGAAGGGCTGGGATGGGCTGGGATGTAAAGGGCTGGGAATGGGTTGGGTTGTGAAGGGGGGGAGGGGTTTGGATGTGAGGGCTGGGAGGGGTGGGGATGTGAAGGGCTGGGATGGGTTGGGATGTGAAGGGTTTGGGATGGGTTTGGGAAATTTGGGGAAGGGGCCCCTGGGATGGGTTGGGTGTAAAGGGGGGTGGGTTTGGGGAGGGGAAAGGGGCCCGGGGGATGGGCGGGGGATGGGGGGGATGTAAAAGGGTTGGGATGGGGCGGGGGGATGTGAAGGGGGGATGGGCTGGGATGTGAAGGGGGCTGGGGGGAAGTGGGTTTTGTAAAGGGGGGGGCCTTGGGATGAGCTGGGTTTGTAAAAGGGTGGGAGGGGCGGGGGAATGTGAAGGGTTTGGGGAGGGGGTTTGGGAGGGTGAAGGGCTGGGTTTGGGGAGGGGGTTTGTGTGGGGTGGGGGGGGAAGGGGTTTGGGAGGGCTGGGATGTGAGGGGGGGTGGGATTGTTTTGGGATGTGAAGGGGGCCTGGGATGGGTTGGGATTTTGAAGGGATGGGATGTAAAGGGGGGGATGTGAAGGGGGGGAAAGGGTTTTTGGGGGTTTGTAAAAAAAGGGCTGGGTTTGGGGTTTGGGGAAAATGTGAAGGGCGGGGGGAGGGGTTTGGGGTTGGGGAAGGGAGGGGATTTTTTGGGGAGGGTGAACGGTGGGTTGGGTTGGGATTTTGAAGGGCGGGGAAGGGGGGTTTGGGGGTTTGGGGGAAAGGGCTGGGATGGGTTGGTTTTGGAAAGGGTGGGATGTGAAAAGGGTGGGTAGGGGGTGGGATTTTTAAAGGGCGGGGGAATGGGCTGGGATTTAAAATGGGGGGGAATGTAAAAGGGCGGGGAAATGGGGGGGAAAGTGAAGGGTTTGGGATGGGCGGGGGGTTTTGTAAAGGGCTGGGAGGGGTTTGGGGGGGATGTGAAGGGGGGGAGGGGTTTGGGGGATATGAAGGGTTTGGGGGGATGAGCGGGGATGTGAAGGGTTTGGGATGTAAAGGGGCCCCTGGGATGTGAAGGGCTGGGGTAGGCTGGGATTTTAAAGGGCGGGGAAAAGGGCTGGGATTTTTGGGTTTGGAATGGCTGGGATGTAAAGGGGGCGGGGGATGGGCTGGGATGGGGAAGGGTGGGATGTAAAGGGCGGGGGAGGGGTTTGGGGATTTTAAAGGGGGTGGGATGGGTTGGGAGGGGAAAGGGCTGGGTTGGGCGGGGAAAGTGAAAGGGCTGGGATGGGTTGGGATGTAAAGGGGGCTGGGAGGGGTTTGGGGGAAGGGCAAAGGGGTGGGTTTGGAAGGGTTGGGATGTAAAGGGGCGGGGAAGGGCTGGGATGGCTGGGCTGGGGAAGGGGGGGATGGGTGGGAGGGTAAAGGGCTGGGAGGGTTAAGGGGTGGGGAGGGGCCCTGGCATGGTGATGTGTTTTCCTTTTGGCGGGGTTTCCACATGATTTTTTTAAAAAAATGCAAAAAAAAAAATTTAAACATAGGAGGTATAAAAATGATTTGGGCAACCCCCCTTTTAAAAAAAAAAATACCTATTTTAAATGAGAAAGTTTAGATTTGGTTTTAAATATTGTTATTTTAAAATGTTTTTACTTGTCTGTATAAAAAAAAGGGTTTTTTTTAAATGTTTTTTAAAAATTTGTTACGAACAAAAAGAATTTTTAAAGAGTTTTGCCTATTTATACTAAAGACTTAAATCTTTGGAATTAAAATATAATGTTAATGGATATTTATGTTAATAATTTTTAAATTTATTTTTGTTTGGATAAAAATTTTCCTTCAAAAAATATGTTTTTTTTTTCATTTTATTCAGAAATTTTTTGGAATTAAAATAAAACGCAGCGGGGGGGGGGGGGTATGGGGGCCCGGGGAATGGGGGGGGAGGGGGGGGGCCCCCCTTTCCCTTCCTGTCCCTTGGGCCCCAAAAAATGGCTTTTGCCCCGGGGGCCCTGTTTTGTGATAGTTTTTTTGAGTTGAGTTGGTTTTCCATTTTCCTTTTTGTTTTTGGGTTTTTGGGATTTTTTGGCCTGTCCCTTGACTTCCTTTTTTTCGCCTTTCATTTTTTGTACTGTTTTGCTGCTCTGTTTTGACCGGGTTTTTCCCCTTACCATTTTTTACTGTGTTTTATCTTTTGTGGTCTCATTCTGTGTGTCACAGGGTCAGACCTGTAAGTAGACCTGTAAGCAGAGAGGGACAGCTTTGTCCCTCACTGTCTGTCACTTCCTGTCACCCTATCTGGGTTTCTGGGCGCCTCACATTATCACAAGCTCTAAAACTTATTTCCTTTCCCCCTGCCACCTGGATTAGCATGAACATTATTCAAGAGATTGTTAATCAGATGGCTAACCTGATACTCGACCTTTCGAACCAGGTAAAACTACTTGCCCAACAACAAGCTAATGTCGCTGACACACCCCCTATGGTAGTCCGTAGTCCACAGCCTGCCAAAATTGCTTCTCCCAGACTGTTTTTCATGGGACCGCAAAAGGTTTTTTAATTTTCGGGATTCCTGTCGTCTCTATTTTCGGGTCAAGCCACTTGCTTCTGAGTCCCTTTTATAAGGTGATTCTCAGGAATGGGCTTTCAAACTTCCCTCCACTGCTTCAGAGTGGAGTTCTCTGGACCGATTCATTCATGTGGCCCAGCATTAAAAGCCCTGTTCAAACAAGGCATATCTGAAACCATTAAAGACATCTGGGTCAGCCACTTCAACTCCAGTTCATTAGAGCAGGCTATGGCTATCACGTTCTGCATCAACCGCAGACTCCAGGAGAAGAGAACAGAAACTTTAGAACCCAACCATCCATCCGTATTTTCTGTGTCTTCTTCCTTCCTTCTTTTTTCTCTTCCACCCTTGAAGAGGAGCCTATGCAACTTGCAGCCATGGATACTAAAGACAGGAGGGAGTACTGCATTAAAAACACCCTTTGTCTGTATTGTGGCAAATCTGGTAATTTTCTTAGAAATTTTCCTACCAAACCCAGGTCCCAACCAGAAGAAACTCCAGAGCCAGAGTGGTAGTCGGAAGAGCCACTCAGGCTTCTAGGACTCCTTCAAGTGTATTTCTGCAGTATACTTGCCAGTTTCCTTGTTTTTTAGTCTGTGTTTGGACAGGCCCTGATTGATCCCGGGGCAGCTACCAACTTTGTGGATTTTACTTTAGTGTCGGCCTTGGGTCTGGATTTAGTGAAACTGGATCATCCTTTTACTGTAATGGGGGCTGACTTTACTCCGTTGACAGGAGGGAGGATCTGATTCATAACCCCCCCAGTGGTACTTGCTGGATGGCTCTACTCAATCAGTGTTTTTAAATTTTTTTGTCTTGACAGCTTGTCATCAGATATTACTTTGGGTCTCCCTTGGTTATGTATTCATAACCCCATCTTGGACTCTAGTAGAGGGGAATTGGTTAAATTGGGCCCCTAATGCTCCTACCCCTGTGTTCCTTTGCAGTTATCTGAGTGACCCATCCAAAACGTTAAGGCTGATGCATTGCGGCATCATTTTTGTATCAGCAATGCTTCCGAGGCTATTCCTGAGAAGAGAAGATCTTGTCCCCCAGGGTTGCGATTGTGACCATATTTATGATCTTGCTACTTCTTTTGCTAAGTCTCAAGATCTGGCACCTCGTCACACTCCTGCTTATAGATTGTTTGTACCCCCCAATCTCCACATTAGGGTGCTTGAGTAGATTTACTGCTCTGTATTATCCTAGTATTGCTAATACTAAATATGGTGGCCTTCGTGGTCTCAGGATGTTCATGAATTTGTGTCAGCCTGTGAAATGTGTGCCTGGGCGAATGTGCCCAGGAATTTACCCGAGGGTCTTCTGGATCCACTTCCTCTTCCCAAAAAAACATGGACCCATCTATGGACTTCATAACCAATTTATCCAGCTCTCAAGGTAAAACTGTGATCTGGGTGATTGTTGATAGATTTTTTCAAGATGTGCCATCTTGTGCCTATGAAAAAGTTAACTCTTTTTAGAGTTTTGGCTTCTCTGTTTATAGATCATGTGCTTAAACTTCACAGCATCTCTGAGAATATTGTTTCTGATTGAGGAGTCCAAAATGTATCTAGGTTTGGAAGGATTTCTGTGGGCAATTGTGTATCTCTCTGTGATTTCCCTCCGTATTCCATCCAGAGACTAATGGAAAGAGAGAAAGGATAAATCAAACTCTGGAACAGTTTTTAAGATGTTATATTTCTGATACCAAAGAGAAATGGAGGCAGTTTTTACTGTAAACAGAATTCACGATTAACAATAGAGTGAATACATCCACTAAAATGTTGCCATTTTCTGCAACTACGCCTTTAACCCTTGTTTCTAGTCTTGTTGTGTTCAAGAGTCCACCAACCCCAAAAAAAATTTTTTTAAAATTGGTTTATTGGGTATTTTTTTTGGTTATCAAAAAAGCCTTCCAATTTTTTCCCCTAAGGGGGAAATTTGCCCCCAGGGGTTTTAAGGGTTAAAAAATATTTAAAAAAAAAATTTGGTCTTTTTTTTTTAAGTTCCCCAACATTGGGCCAAAATAACCTTTTCCTGTTTTAAAAAAATGTTTGTTCCCCCCTTGTTTTCGGGGGGCTTGGGGGCCCGATTTTGCCGGGGTAACCCTTAAAATTGGCTGAAAACTTAGGGGTTCCCTTTGGCCCTTAAAAAAATTTCATAATTTTAATCACCTTTAAAAATGTAAAAAAAAATTGTTCCTCTTTTGAAAAGGAATATAGAGGGGGATCCCACCCTTTCCCAAAAAGGGGGAAGGGCCCCCAAAAAATATGGGACCCCCAAAAAATTCCAATTTTAAAAACCCTCTCAAAAAAAAAAATTGACCTAAATTTGGGGAAAAAAATTTTCAAAACCCAAAAAACTTTCAGAAAAAGAAATATTTTAAAATTTTCCCTGTTTTTTGGAAAAAAATTTCAAAAAAATTCAAAAAAAAACCTTGGGGAAAAAATTTTTAAAAAAAAAAAAAATCCAAAAAAAAAAATAAGGGGGTTTGAAATTTCCTTAAAAATTTTTAATCACTCGGTTTTTCCCTAATTAAAACCAAAAGAAAAAAAAAAACAAGAAGGAAAAAATAATAAAAAAAAATTGGAAAAAAAAAAAAAATTTAATATTTTGAAAAAAAAAAAAAAAAGGGGGCCCCCAAGTTTTTAAAATTTAAAAAAGCACTTTGCTTAAAAATCAAAAAAGACAATAAAAATCCCAAAAATTTGCCATTTTCAAAAAAAACAAAAAGCCTTTAAAAATTTTTATTCTTTTGTTTTCCAAGATTCCACAATTAAAAAAAAAACATAACTCTCCCCTTTGCCTGTTAACATTTAAAAAGGGGGCAAAAATCAAAAAAAAAACAAAAGAGGAAAAAAAATTTGTTGTATCGGGGGGGGAATATTTTTAAAAAAAATTTTAAAAAAAAAAAGAATGCCCAAAAAATTCCCCCTTTTAAAACCCCCAGGTAAACTTTTAAAAATTACCAAAAAAAAAATTAAGAAAATAAAAAAAAAATTTCTTTAAAAAAAAAACTACAAAAAAAAAAAAAATTTCCAAAAAAAAAAACAAAAAAAAAAATGTTTTTAAAAAAAAAACCCAAAAAAATAAAAAAAAAAAAAAAACCTTGGCTTTAAAAAAAACTTTTTCCAAAAAAAAACAAAAAAAAAAAAAACTAAAAAAAAAACCAAAAAAAGAAAATTATAATAAAAAAAAAAAAAAAAATATTAAAAAAAAAATTTTTCCGGGAATTAACCCGGGGCTCCGCAGGAAGAGTTTTTAAAAAAAAAAAGTAAAAAAAACCCTTTAAAAAGGGACCCAAAAACACTCCATCAAAAAAAAAAAAGAAAAAAAAAACCCCCAACCTTTAAAAAAAAAAAAATTGGGGGCCCCCAAAAAAAAAGGGTTTTAAAAAAACTTAAAAAAAAAACAAAATGAAAAAAAAAAAAAAATTGAAAACAAAAAAAACGTAAAAAAAAAAAAAAAAAAACGGCAAAAACATGTTTTTAAAAAAAAAGGCCCTTTGAAGGGGTTTTTTTTAAAAAAAAAAAGGTTAAAAAATTTTAAACCTAAAAAATTCCGGTTTCAAAAAAAAAGTTTCCAAAAAACCTTGAAAAAACAAACAAAAATTTGCAAATTTTTAAATTAAAAAACATTTCCTTCACCCATTTTTTCAAAAATTTGAAGCATTTTTGGAAAAAACAAAAAAAAAATAAATTCAAAAAACCGGGAAAAAAAAATTTTTAAATTTCCCTAAGAAACAAAATTTGAAAAAAACGGGGCTTTTTTTCCCTTTTTGGCTTTTAAAAAAAAAATCGGGGGCCTCTTTTTGCCCCTCCCTTTTTGCCTTAAAGGGGGTTTAACGTTTTTGCTCTCCTTTTGCCCTTTATTTTTCCCTGCCCAACTTTTTTAAAACTGTTTTTAAACTTTGTTGTGTTTTCCCTGGGGGTTTTTCCTTTTTCCCAGAAAGGGAACTTTCACCCCAGTTTTTTTGGGGTTTCCACCCTGCGAGTAGGCGGGAAAAGTTTTGGGGGGGTTTAAATACCAGGGTCACTGCTGTCTCTTCCGGGGGCCCCCGGGCCCTTCCCCAAACTTAAAATGGAAATTTATTTTATAAGTTCCCTTTTTTGTAGCAGATGTTTTTTTAAACCTCCATGACTGCAGCCTCTAAACCCCCTCTACAGTCTTTGGGGGCCCTCACTTTGACCCTTTGGGCAAAAAAAGGTCCCTATTCTTGCATGTATGATACTGGTTGGGGTTTTCCAGAATAGAAAATTTTGTAACACTTTCTTTTTAAAAAGTTTTTAAAAAAATTATTTCAAAAAACTTCCACTAGTAAAAAAAAATTTCTTGTTTCCCCCAAGGAGTCCATTTTTTGACCAATTCCAAACCTTTTGTAAAGCTCTGAAGGAAGTCCCTGTTGTGAACGGGTTGGTGGGTAAACAACCCGGGCAATAGACGTCTCACAATTATCACTTGTTGCTGGCATAGGTAAAAGTGGCAATTTATCAGAGTTGCAAAATTGGGGTTTTTTTAAAAGGCTTCAGACCCCAAGGATGGCAACTTTTTAAAAACTGTCCCAAAAATGTGAACTGTTCACAGGGTGCAAAGGAGAAAGGAAATTGTGAAGGGACAAATACCCACTTTTTTTGAATAACGAAAAAGGTGCTGTGACAAAACCACTTTCCATTGATATGAGAGGGAACATTGGCTACGGAGGTGGGGAGGAGGGAAACAGCTGCAAATATTTTCAGCACTAAAACCTCCCAAAAAGGAATCAGAGTTTCTAAAAGTTTTACATTTAAAAGCTACAGTTCAGTGAATTATGCAAAAAAAGGTCCGAAGCAGAGGGATGGTCATTTTTTTTGGGGCCCCTATGCTTAATCGTTGCTTAAAAATTTTAGCTTTAAAATTAAAATTGGACCTCTTCTATTTTGGATGAATAAATTTAGATGTTTTATTTGTTTTTTCAATGAAAAACCCTTTAGGAAAAAAATACAAGAAACAGGTTTGTGAATGCAGCTCTCGGCAATCTGTGCATTTGGGAAATGAGAAAAGAAAAAAAACCAAAAAGTTTATTGATCTTCATGTAAAAGGCCAGTACACCCAAAATTTTACAAAAACTTTTCACGGTTGCTAACGCGTTTAAAATACGTTAGTTTTTGGTGCCCAAGGGGTTGACGTAGTTTAAAAGGGTTTAGCCATTTGCCCCAAAGAGCTAACGTAGTTAAAACCGGGGTTTTACCATGACAGAAATTTTGTAACCTTTGGCCGTATTTGTTTTTAAACCTGAGATCAATTTTAAAGATCAAACCAAAGCTTCTTGGTTTACCTACTAAACAATTCACAGATTGCGTGAAACCCTTTTGGGGCGGGAGCAAAAATTTCAGCACCCCTTTTTATTGTTTTTTTTTTTTTTTTTAAATTTGGGAATTTTTATTATCATTTTTTTAAGGAAAAAACAAAGTATTTGAAAAACCCTTTAAAGGCAAATTTTAAACCCTATTAGAAACAAAAAAACATGTAAAGAAAAATTTTAGTATCTTAACGTTAGTTATAAAATTCGGGAAACCCCTTACCCAAAAAATCCCATACCCAAATTGAGAAATAGGCACTTTACAATTCAACTATAGACATTAAAACAAGACCCCTGAGGGTAGGGGATGGGGTTTTGGGAGGGGTTTCAGAGGGCCAAAGCGTAAAAGTGATAAACCGTACTGAAAGGGTGCTAGACAAGTCCCCTTTTCCCTTAAAAATCCTGCTGAAATCACATATACACCCCCTTTTGGGCCCAAGTGTCAAAGAATGGCCCCAAACTCGTTAATCTTTTGATCCCGGACGGGTTTTTTCCAAATCCTTTAAATTTTTTTTTAAATTTCGGGGACTAGGTCCAATTTCGAGGGGGTCCCTCTCTTCCAAAAAAAGGGGATCAAAAAATTCTCGTGCTGTAAATATCAGACCCATTTTGAGAACCCCGGGCCCCTGCGGGGTTAAAAGGGACAAATTTAGAAGAAAGAAAAAGGGATCAAGCGGAACCGGGAAACCCCAAATTTTTTTTAAGAGATCAAACCCCAAAACCCCAGTTTTTTGGGAATTTTGGGGCATTCCCGAAAATATAAACAGGTGACCCGGAGTTTTAAAATTGCAACCTATCTATGTTATTTGGAGGGTTAATCTTATGAAAAAGCCCGGGGTGGAAAACCAAAAATTTAGTATTTTATATTGGGTTTTCCTTTACATTGTAAAAAACTTAAAGTCGGGGGCGGGCTTTTTTTCATATTATTCCCCCTTTCCCTCTGTTGTTTATGTCTCTTTGAAAAAATTTTTTCCCCCATTTCTCGGGTTTTGGATGTTGTCCCTGAAAACCCGGGAATGGGTGACATAGTTTTTGCGTAAATCTCTGAAATAAAAACCCCTTGCCCCGTTTTTGTTTATTTAAAAGAGCAAACCCAAAAAAATTCAAGGCTGGGATCCTTTGGGGAAAGCCCAACCCTTTATTTTAAAAGAAAATGAGTGATCTGCAAATAAAGCGTATCTACTCGTGTTGGGAAAAAGGGTATATTTGTTGGGGTTTTTAAAATTTTAAAATAAAGCCTATTTAGAATATCCCCCACCAGCAGATGAAAAATTTTCTTTTCGAACCACTCCCCATAGGGGAAAATTTCCCAAAACCCGGCAAAGAGGGGTTAAACACGGGAAACCAAAATTCAAGGTTTGGGTAGGGAGCAGAGATTGAATTTTTTGGTTTGCATTTTTTTATATATCTCGTAGGCCCCTCTTTGGTTTCCTAATAATGATAAGCCCTTTTTTAAACCTGTGTGGGCCCAATAAATTAAATTTTTTGGGGGGGCCAAAGCTATTCCACTTTTTTAAAACCCCGCCCATCTGGAGTAGGAATAGATTTGGTCCCCAGGGCGGGGGGACGTTAAATTTTGCGCGGGGGCCCATTAAAAATTTTACCAAAACTGGAGCTCCCAGCCCCTCCCCAGTTTTTTTGGGCAAAGAGTTTTGGATTTCCCCAATTATGCCCTCCCGAAAAAGGCCCCCAGAAAATTTTAAATTTATAGCTCCCTTGGGTGATTTAAAGCTTCGGGGGGGAAGGGAAACGGGGAGGCTTCAAATAAAAAAAACTAACTTGGGAAGGTGGTCTTTCTTGTTTGCTGCCAGTCCCCCGGGAGCCATGATAGTGGCAAGGACCCCATTTTCTAATTAGAAATTAAATTCCCCAAAAAAATGTTTTGGAAAAAATTTTTGCCCAAAAGGATAAGAAAGTCTTAGTAAATTTAAAACCCTAAATATTTTCGGGGAGGTGTCCCTTCCCCAAAAAAAATTAAAAATTTGGGTTTTAAAAGTTGGTTAAAGGTAAATTTTTCCTAAAATTTTAAATTTGGTGGGCTTTGTTTGTTTGTGTTTTTTTTTAAAAACCCAAGCATTATAAAAGACTTGCAAAAGTTTAAAGAAGGTTTGGTGGGGGGGGTGGTGTGGGGGGCCGAAAAGCTTTAAATTTAAAATATACCCGGCGTACAGTGACTTTTTATACTTTTTCCTTCCCTACAAAAAACTCCTCTTATTCCTGGGGGGCCAATGGCTGGGGGAAAAGGTCAACCCCAAGAAACAACAAGAAAAGGAAAAGAGGGACCCTTTGGGTCCTTTTCCATTGGGTCATTTGGGGAAACATGGGAGGGGGATACATGTGGAACTTTAAATTTTGCGGTCAGGGGGAGTACAACACCCCCAAAGCATTGGGGAAAGGGGGCCCGACAGCCCAAAAACCGGGGCGAAGAGTTTCATCTTTAAGCCCAATTTACCCTTTTTAAAACCCCTTCTGGCTTCTAGGCTTAAACCCACCCCCAAAGTGCTTTTTGGGTTTGGGGGCGTCAAAAAGGAGGGAAATGGGCCCAAAAACCGGCCGGGGTTTTTTCTCCTTGCCGGCCAAAGGGACAAACCCAAAACTTGATCTTTAGGGTTTTAAATTGGGCAACCAATTCCCAAACGGCTGCCAAAAATTTTGAAAAAAATTTTTTAAATTAAATTTTAAACCAAAAGGGTAGGGCCTATAATTAGATACATCCATCGGGTTTCCTTTGTCAGGTTTTGGTTAAAATTGTCAAATAAAATGTAGAAAAAATGAGAAATTTGGGGTTTACCCTTAGGATCAAGGGGTAGTTTGGGCCCGGGGTTGGTGTGCTATAAAGTCGGGGGAAAAATTTTTGGTGTTTAGTTTTTGTTAGCCCGTGGGGGCCTTGGGGCCTTTCCATTTTTTAGCCCCCCTTAAAAGACTGTTTAAAAATTTCTTCCTGCCCTATGGGTGCATTTAGGGTTCCCCGGGCCCCCCTGGGAAGGGGGGAAAGGGGGCTTTTAAAGAAAAAAAAAACGCTCAAAGGGCCCTCCCCCCCTCGCTCGGGGGGGCTTTCGGGGGGAAGGGTTTGAGGAAAGGTATAGTTTAGGGTATACGGGTAAAAATTTTTTAAGCGATTCATCGGGTTAATTGTGTCCGCCCTGATTTTTTTCGCGGGGATGTGGATAACGAGCCCCGCATCCCCCCTTGTGTTTACCCACAAGGAGTGGGGCCCTTTTCCCTTTTCATAATAACGATGCTTCGAATAAAGTAAATTTTTTTTTCCGGCCCTTCCCTTTAACATTAAAAAACCGCGGGAGGTGCCCCTCAAGTCCCTAAAATTTTTTTTCAGTTTGTTTTTTGTTGGGTTTTTTGTTTTAAATAAAGCCTCCCAACCCAACCAAACCTGGGACGGGGCAGATTTGCCTTCTGAAAAATTTCCCGCCCCTTTCTTCACTTTGCCCCGATAGGATAATCTTCCTCGAATAACCCCCTTGTGTGCCCCCCAGAGATTTAAGGGAGAGGTCACGAGAACCCTTTTTGAAAAAAATTTTCCCACCAAGGGGGTTTCCCAAATTCCCCCCGTGTCTGGGGGTTTTTAAATTTAAACTTTCTTAAGGGCCTCCAGGGCCTTTGGAACGAATGTTTATTTTCCCCCTCGGGGTTCTAGGAAAGGGGGAAAGCGGGGGTAAGCCCACGTAAAATGGTCCTATGTTAGCCCCCTCCAAACCCGCCCCCAGTGCTGGGACTTTTCCCAAAAAAAATATGGGATCCTGGAGTGGTTTGGGTGTGGGGGGGAAAAAGAATGTAAACCCCTTTTCTCTTTGGGAGGGTTTACTCCCCCCATAAATCAAATTTTCCAAAACCCAAATTTAAAGTTTTCTAAATTTCTTAAAAGTCTGGTTTAAAAGGGATCTATGGGCCTTCGGTTTAAAGGGAGAGCCCTATTGCTATTTTCGAGAAGGCGAGTTTTAAACCCCCCCCCCCCTTATTAGAAACCAAAAGAAGGGGCTCTCGATGGATTTTGAGAAAAACTCTCTTCGAACTTTTAAATTTGGGGACTGTTTTGGGTTGGTAGTTTATTCCCAAACGAAAAGGGGGGCCCCCATAAAAGTCCCTTTTTTAAAAGAAATTATTTATCTGCCTTGGTCTTTTCCAAAACGTGGATTTGAGCCCCGGAATGGACAAGTTGGGGAAAAGAGCAATGTCCACCCCCGGTTTTTTTTTTGTTTTGGGGGAAAATGGGTAGGGAAAAGGGAAAAATGATTTAAAAAAAATTTAAATTTTTCCCCTTAATCTGTTGGGGTTTGTGTTTTTTGGAGGAAAAAATTTTAATGTCGGGATATTACCCCTTAATTTCCCTTTAAAGAAATAAACCTTTTTTTAAAGGTTGGGGATTTCAACCCTTTTGACTTTAAAAAGGAAAAAGTTTTAACCTTTTGGATTTTAAATTTAAACCAAATTTAAAATCTCAAATTTTTGACACCTCAAGAGTCATAGGCCCAAACCCAAAAAGGAAAGGGGGGGAAAAATCACATAGGGATAGGGAAAGAAAAAAACAAAAAAAACTTTTTGGGACTCAAAAGGCCCCCAAACCTTTTGGGTTGGAGTACCATGGACCCGGGACCTTTGGTCTAGGGGAACCCCAAATCGAGGCATGATGTTAATGCCCATCAGGAGTGCCCTTTGAAACCCTTAAAAGTTTCGTCCTTGGATTCCCCCTGTTTTTGGGGTTTTTTTTCAAAAAGGGTGTAGAAAACTAACCAAAACAGCCTACCCCGGGCCAAGGGGAAAAAATTTTAAAATATTAACAAGCGGGACCCCTTTGGCAAGCACATACCCTCCATTGTAAGGAGAAAAAAGGGGTCGGACAAGTTTGGAGGGGGGGGGGAAAGAGGAAGGAATGGAGGGGGGGGGGAAAGAAAAAAAAGGGAAAAAAAAGGAAGGACAAAAGGAAAAAAGAAAAAAAAAAAAAAAAAAAAGGGGGGAGGGAAGGAAAGCAAAAGAGGGATTAGGGAGGGTTAGGGTAGAGCGCCCTCTAGGTTCTGTGGATAACAAATACATGCCTACCAGTTGTGCACAACATCAGTGTAAGTATGAAGGGCTGCTTCAGTAAACCTCATAAAGGTATATAATGAACCTGGCATAACATTTAACTGTCGGTGTGAGACTTGAAAGAACAAAAGGTGTCCGTATCTGTGTGAATAAAGGAGCAAGTAGTCCCGTTAAAAACAATCAAAAAGCAAAAAAAAACCCTTGCTACAGAAAGTGTCCCTGGGCGTGCACAGACCGCCGCTTTCAGGATACATAGTAGAATTTTGTCCCTCGGGGACTTCTCCAATCACAGACACAGACAAAGAATCTCCACATCAAAGTCCTAGCCAAGTCTCTATCTGGGTGATCTTGAGGATCCCGCTCTAGGCGATGGTCTCCTTGGATCCTCTGGGGGTTGGCTTCTCTTCGAAGCTCGAGGGGTTTTCCATACTGCGGCTGGCGCTGGAGGGGGAGGCTCTATTTCCCAGTCTGGAAGGTCCACCAGATTACAATTTAGAGTGGAGCAAAACTGACGGAGGTCCTCTCTGGCTCTGAGGGTAGCCGTTTTACCATCTTTAGAAGCAATCAACATAAAAGGATATCCCCATTTATACTTGATGTCTCTCTGTTTAAGCTCCGCCAGCAGTGGTTTGAGGCACCTCCGCTTATATAGAGTTATCCAGGACAGGTCTTGGAACAATTGGATTTGAGTCCCATCGTAGTCAATGGACCTCCTGGCCCTTGCCGCCTGCATAATACGTTCCTTAAGCTGAAAGTCATGGAGACAACAGATTATGTCTCTGGGCATATTAGAAGTGGCTCTGGGTTTAAGGGCCCTATGGGCTCGGTCGAATCTGATGTTGTGAGAGTCCGATTCCCCTATCAGTGAATTGAAGATTTTTGAGAGGATCACACGTAGGTCTTCCTGACCTGCTGGTTCTGGGAGGCCTCTAAGTCTGATGTTACAGCGTCGTCCCCTATTGTCCAGATCCTCTAAATGTCTTGTAGTATCTCTAAGAATGGCAGCTTGTGTTGAAACTTGGGTCTGCAAATCGGAGACGTAGTGTCTTGTGTCATCATGGGCGATTTCAAGGTCTTCCACTCGGCTAGCAATGCCCTTTAAGTCTTCACGCACCATAGCGATCTCAGATCTGCAGGCCTCTTTTACCTCTGCCACAAGGGCTTTAAAATCTTGTCTGGTAGGGAAATGGCTGAGGTATGTCCTGACACTTCGCGGAAGAGACGCCTCTGACTGCGCCATATCTTGGGCTTCCATTAAGGACTCAGAGGACGAGGCCCACTCAGGTTTACTCATGTGTTGCAACCTAGGGGGGAACCCGAATCCCCATTATCTTCAGCAGGATCATGCCATGAAGCGGACCTGAGACTGGGTGTGCTGACAGATTTTTTTGATTGCCCAGAGTTGTGAGACTTAGGTGGCATGATGAGACCCTGAGGGGTTGCAGCGGAGATGGGGGAGTTCGACCCTGAGGAGCTATCGTTCAGGAGCC
>JAODAL010065248.1:0-18319 GCA_025379985.1 Phyllomedusa bahiana | reverse complement strand
TTGCCAGTCAGCTAAAAGGGCAAGCACAAGGATGCTGTGGCCCTTGGGGTCACTAAAATTTTTGCTTGTCCTGTGGAGCCACCGTCCCTTCTGATAGGAGGCTCTCACATTTTGGATTTTCCACAGGTTTTTTTGGCCCACTGTTTCGAAGCAGTTTTCAGAGCTTTCAACCCCCAAAACGATAAAAAACCTCATTGAAAACACTTCAGAATAGGTTTTAGAGCTCAGCCAACCCCCCCGTTTTTTGGAGGGAGGGCCCGCTTATTGGGGGGTCCCCCCCAAAACCCCCCCGGAGCCCTCCGCGATTTTGCTTTCCCTCCCGCCCGGCGTGGGGGTACGCTGGTGCGCCACCTGGCACCGCCGGCCGCAGCTACACGGTCGAACGGCCCCTCACCCGGCAGGGCGCATTTTACTGTGCCGGAGGAGCAGGGGGGGACCCCCCCCCCCCCCGCCCCCCCCTTCCCCCCCCCGCCCCCCTCTATTAACACACCGGCCGTGTGCAGGGAGGAGGCGGGAGGTATACCCCCCTCCCTTCCCCCCGGTATGTTACACCCCGGGCCGGTGGCGCTAACATACGGGTCATGTCGGGGGGGAGTGACGCGCCTGCACCACTCCCCCTGCGCTTGAGGAGCCCCGGAGGGGCCCGGCGCGGGGCCTGTTGGGGTAAGGGGACTTTTATTATTTTATTTGTTTAGCAGGGGGGGCAACTTGGGCTAATGAAGGGGGCAACTACTTGGTACAAAGTTAGATGATTTTCAGTTAGACGGGGGGGGTTGTGGCTTTTGGAGGGGCGTGGCACAAAAAAAAAGATGGGCGTGTCCATGCAAATCTTTGGTGGCCGCTGAGCCGCCCCCCTTCGATCTCCTGCTTTTCTTTTTAAAATTTGGGCAACTATTTTTTTAGAGCTTTCTAAACAGTTTTTTTTTTTTAAAAAGGGCTTTGGGAAGGGTTTTCAAAAAAGGTTTTCATCCATACAAATTATAGCCAATCAAAAAAATGCCCCCAAAAAGCGCAAAATGCACTTAGAAAGGTTTAAAAACCACTTCAAAAAATGCATGACATTCCAAAAAGCACATAAAAACCTATTGTGTGTGAACTAAATGGTGTTTTAATGGGAATAAATTTAAATAACGGGGGGGCGTTTTGGATGCTGTTTGGGCAGGAAACTCTAAAAACCGCTTTCAAATAAGATGGTGAAATATTTTGGGACTGCAGGAACAACCTGAATTTGGGAAAAAAAGGGACCCAAATCACACAGAAAGGGTACCCTTTTTGGGTTTCCCAGGGGACACTCCCACCACCTCACATGGCATCACCATTGTCACCCCCTCGTCACTAACACCCTTGGGAGTGTTGGGAATTTGTAAGATGACCCCTTTTCAGGGGGCATTTGTATTTGTATTGGTACTATTTTGTGGCTGACACCAGGGATAACAGCATGAAACGGAGCCGGCTCCATTACCCGCTGTTTAACCCTTTAGATGCCGTGGTGTCGTCAAGTAAATGAGCAATACACCGCCCGATTCCCTTAAACAAAACCCCAACGGTAAGCCATTGCAGGTTTATATGTATTAGGCTGTATAAGCGATTGCACCCTTTAGTGGTCAAACACCCTAGGGAGACTCAATGTTAAAGTAAAAAAAGAAATAATACATTTTTACAAAGTATAAAAAATAACTTAAAATATTAGGTTCAAATCACCCCCCTTTTGCCATTTTACAAAAAAAAAAAAAAAAAATCATCAAGTGACACATATTTGGTATCACTACATCCATAAAAATCCGATCTATTGAAATATAATTTATCCCGTACACTGAACACTGTAGAAGAAAAAAAAATTCTAAACCCCCAAATTGTGTTTTTTTTTGGGTCATTTCAACGAACCCCTGTAAATTAGAATAAAAGTGATAAAAAAATAAAAAAAAGTTGCACGTATTACAAACTGATACTAATAAAAAAAAAAACACCAGTCCTCAAAATAGCCTCCTCACTCTGGTCTATAGATAGAAGTACAAAAAAGTTATTGGTGACAGAAAATGGCGCCATGGCAAAAATTTGAAAAAAATTTGAAAATTTATTTTTTTATGGTATCAAAAATCAAACTAAAAAACCAACATGTTATGGTATTGCCCGGATTCAGTATCAACCTGTAAATTCAGATAATACATCACTTACATCTGAGAAATGAAACGCAGTAAAACAAAAACTCCGTAAACCTGTCACAAGTACTTTTTTACACATTTTTGACCCACTTAAGATTTGATTATGCTCATTTCCCAATATATTCTGTGAGGGTTAATGCTAATATGATGTACATGTGAGTTTATCAAAAAGACAAAAGTTTTGTTTAATAAAAAATACCAAAGCTTTCCTCCTATAAGACCATACAGATATCCATATATCCATTTGAGGACGATGACTGTGTGCAGAATTGAAGCATTCAAGATGGCCGCGATTCCCACTGAATATCCTCCAACAAGCAACTGAAGTTTCGACCTACATTTCCCAAGAAAGCACAGGCTGTTACATCTGCCTGCAACGACTTTATTGAACCAATAGAGTAACTTTGAGCTCAACCCCTTTCCTATGGACTGTCCCCTGCGCATGCGCCCACGCCCCTTTTTTCTACTCGTATAAATATGTGTACCGCCCTGAATAAAGAAGGAGTGCATGATAAGATTGAATTCGAACAACGTGTCTTGGCTCCTTTCTTTCATTGGCCGGCCCGTGCCCTTAGACACTGATTAGGAGTACCGGAGTTGTGAACAGGAAAACCATTCGTCCTTTATGACCTTGACAACATGGCACCCCAGATGGGACGTGCCTACGCAGATACCAGACCCCCGCAGACCCGAACAACGGACTTCGATATGAAACCCCGGGCACCATCAAAGTGGAGGACTGCTGCCTCACGAGGTCCACGGTAAGTTGATACATATTTTATGTATTCTACTGCCGTGCCATTTTGAATGTTGACAGTTTAGTAGTATTGGTGTCCTGGTCTGACCTGTGTGTGGTGTCAGAATAAAAGTGACTGTTTATATTAAAAGGATGCTGTACATTTTAACGTCCCGAACCATGTGAAGTGACTGCTGGTTAAACGCAGAGTCACTGTGAATCATGAGTCAGTTTCCCCCGTATGGTTCGTGTACAATTGCTAAATATAGCCCTCGGCAGTCTTTGAGAATATATGAGCTCTTTCCTCTGATGTTATTATAAAGACAGAGACCGGGATCTGTGATTAGCATCCTGCGTGGTCCCGGAGATCATAAGTGGTTATCTCAATAGTGGAACTTCGGAGGTTTTGTGAATACCGTTGGAAAGTGCATCCTCATAGTAGGTAATTTACTGTGACCAGGTGAACGGTACCTAATGTTTTGGTAGGGTTATGGACTTTTATTTATTTTGATTAAGTTCGCAACTGAGAGACAGAGACTCGGTCACAAGTGTGGCCAAACTCTGTGTAGTATTTACAAGGGAAACAGAGGAAAGAGGAAGTTAATCATCATGTTTCACATGTTTTAAACGAGAACATAAGTTTCCACAGAAGCTGAGACCTGCCCGGAGGAAATAGTATGCTCGAAAGAAGGGAAGAAGTATGTAAAACCTGCTAGAAAATGTACAAACTTTGGGTTTGATCTAGAGAGGGACTGCCTCCAGCCGCAAAGTGACAAGAAATCATATAGAAGATTAACGAGGCAAGGGTTGGTGTGGACAAGGGATGGTTAGACATTGCACAGGCCATTTGAGAGATTGCAAGGGGACTGCAGAAAGAAAGGTTATGTTGGAAGTTGAGGGTCGGGAGGTTCTGAAATCACAGAAAAGTTGTACGGTTTTACATGAAATGTCCCTATGATAGTTGTGATTCTAAGATGGCCGCCGTGCCTGCCGCCACCGCCCTATAAAGGCGCCGAAATGGTCCGAAGGGTGGGACCTGTGAAGTATGTAAAAGAACAAAACCCTGACTGTGGTAGAAACTTGTAGAGTTCTGGTGCTGCCCCGAAAACGCCCCCAGAGGGCGATGCCTAGATACCACCCATGTCCCGCCCCTATATCCTCATAGTCACTTCCAAGTGGCCGTTTGCTATCAAGGTCCCACCGCCCCCACAGCAGAGAGAGAACAGGCATGTCCTCTACCGCCTGTGCCCCACCCCCATGAGCACAGACCGCCCCCACCCCCGCGCCGCATGTTCCGTCCTGGGATCATGAGAGGATGATTAAAAAAAAAAAACCCGTCCTCACCTGGCCAACTCAGTCCCGGCAAGGACCGAAGGCCGCCCCCGAGATCTCACCCCATACAGGGAACGGGGACTGAACATCCGCTCAGGGAGTTCAGGGCTGCCAGCCCGTGATCGCCCTTAACTCTTCGTACAGGTGGTCACCGGACCAGTGGACTCCGTCCCAAATCAAGGTTTCTCTCACCCCGTTATCTTTTGCAATGCAGACTAAGTAATACCAGTCCCCCAACAAGAAGACAGATATTACAATTGGGAACTTTGGGAACCCCGATTGTCCCAGAATGTTTTCAATACCCTCCCGAAGTGAACAGTTCTGTTCACTGTTGGGTCATGGAGACATCCTCACCCACAAAGTAGGAGCGATAGTGACTCCAGCAAAACACAGCGTTAACCAACGCTGGAGGATTGGCAGCGAAGCACATAGGAAGGCGGGGAGCCCGTCAGGTTGGAATAGTGCCCTATTCCATAGAAACAAGGAATCTTAGAACTGGCTCTGCTGTGGTTACCCGAGCTGGGGCGTTTGCATGTGAAGTCCTACATACAACACGTAGGCGCCCCCGTAAATGCCAGCAAAGAACCCAGATAATGAAAATAAATCCTTCGATCATCATCAGGAATGCACTTAGCGTGCCAGCAGGGTCACCCGAGAGGAATGCCAAACGCACCATCTCACTCCTCTGGTTTCAGCTGGTATCTATGGAGACCCCATTTCTAGAATGTGTACAACTGCATTTAAACTATTAGCAATATATCACTGATGGCCATACCCCCTGGGGTCCAGATCTCCTCTGACATACTTAGCTGTATTGGGTAAGAGGGTCGCATACATAAGTCCCTCTCACCGTGCCAATTAATTCGTGGTCCCTTCCTGACTTGATGAACCGTTTCCTATAAATCAACAACTGCCCTGTGAATCTCTTGGAGCGGACCTCTGCAGCTCATGAGGGCACACATACAGTATACTCCAGAAGGCATGGTCATTAGACCAGTTTGACCCGCAACTAAATATGGGATATCGTACCGATTGCCCTTAAGGCCTTACCTGCAAGTTAGATGTCTCCTAATGGAAAACCCATGACCAAGGTTCCACCTACCAATCTACAACAGCTTACCACAGGACTTAAGGTCTCAAGGTCCTGACGATGTTGGACCAACTGCCATACCTTGCTGTGTCAGTTTTGTCCTCAAGGAAGGAAGATTCAAAGACCATGATTGCCTTGAACTACAGAGGCAGAAGAAATCACAACCACCAGCCACAGTGGGTGACTGAAGATTTCCCCAAGCGGATCTCAACCTGAGGACAGATGGTTCAAGATATGCACTGAAAGACCGAGGACATTTCATACAGGAGTTTGCAATAACCACAGAAGATGAAAATCCTCATGGCAGAAGCCTTTGCCCCCGCATTCTCAGCTCCAGTTGCCGAACACCACCTGGCCCTTGCTCTGCCAAGGAGAAACAGCAAAGTGGAAAAGGTGAAGGAGCTACTGTCAGGAAACCTAAGGAAATACAATGGGACTTTGTTTTTGCCTCCCTGCGAAAGTACCCTGCTATTGCGCATGGGCCCCACACACAGAGGAAAGAACCAAGCATTGGCCTATTGCAGAAGCTATTATGACTCCAGGTATCAGCTCCAATAATTTGCAGCGCTACAATCAAGCCTGTTCCGTCAGTGCCAAGCCTGCAACCAATTCCCCTACAGCATCACGTTACCCATGAGCACATGGCGAAAGCAGAATAACCCTTGCCAAAGGGAATCCAAGTGACCACATCCAAATCCACAGATGGGAAAATACAATATTCTTAGTGGCAGTGTAACATGTTTTCAGGATGGCCAGAAGCATACCCAGTGACCAACATGACCTCCAATGTAACGGCAAAGAAGTTGATTACTGAAATATTCCGCTTTGTCGATTTGAATCCCTCAGGTGATCCGAGTCAGACCAGGTCCCGCATATCTCTTTCCTCGGTTTTTCCGAAGAGTTATGGAAACATGATAGGGGTAAGATGGGCCTCCCACACCCGAGTACCATCCCCAAAGCTCTGGCGAAGGTTAAGATAATGAATGGTACCAGAAAAACAAACCTCTAAAAATGACCAGAGATTCCCCATTACCTTGGACAGAACTTCTCCAATTGTCTGTACCAATATCAGACACACTCCACAGGAAAACATGGCCCTGACCCCCTTTGAAAATTCTGTTTGGTAAACTTCACCATTTATATTTGAAAATATAGGGTGAGCAGGAGTTTTGAGTGAAAGTACAGATAAACCTGTTTTCAATTTGTGATTGAAATGTCCAAAAGAGTTTGATACTACTTTGCATGCTGCGGTTTCTGCCTCTCTTCCAGAATCTGACAGAGAAATTGTAACACGACTTCAAACCAGTTGAACCGAGTGTATGAACAGACATATTAGAATGGAATTGCCTTGAACCCCAAATTTGAAGTTCAATCAACAGTGTTTTGATCACCCCGACATGCGGTCAAACTAGAAGGAAAGCCAACCTGATCCACGCCTCTCACTGTAAAAGGGACCCACCACTAGATAGAGCTCTTGTAAAATATCCTGCGTGTTTGTGGATTCTGTGGAGAGTGCAAGATGGAGCACATCACTATTTGGTGGACCAAAGCCAAACACAGAATGAATCAATTTAATTTAAGGGTCAGAATTGGAACCACAATCGAAAGGTAGGTTAGTACAGAAGGACAGAGAGTATGTATTTGAATAGAAATGTCTCACTGCAACCCTCAAAGAAAATCCCACAACCCACGCCCCACCGTGTGAGCAGCTACCAAAGCCAAATCTATGTAAATAGAGTTTTGAAAGTAAAAGGAACGCTTGGCATTTTAGGGGGGCATGTGAGGGTTACTGCAAAATATTAGTACAAGTAGTGTTTCAATAAGCTAAAGTTTGATTATAAAACCTACCAAGCTTTTCCTCCTTATAAAGACCATACCGAAATCCATATACCATTTGAGGACGATGATTTGTGCAGAATTGAGGCATTCAAGATGGCCGCTAATCCACTGTATATCCCTGCCAACAAGCAACTGAGTTTCGAACTACATGTTCCCCCAAGAAGCACAGGCAGTTATATCCATCCCAGGCAACGACATTGAACCAATAAGAACTTTGTGCTCCACCCCTTCCAATGGACATGTCCCACTGAGCATGCGCCCACGCCCCCTTTTTTCATACTCGTATAATATGGTACCGCCCTGAATAAATAAGATGCATGGGATAAGAGATAGAATCGGAACAACGTGTCCCTGGCTTCATTCTTTCATTGGCCGTCCCGTGCACTTAGACACTGACTTGGAGTACCGGAGTGTGGGAACAGAGAAATCCATTGTCCGCTTTATGACCTTGACAATTCTATGGTACAGTGAAAGACACCATTAGAAAGTACATCTTTTCCCAAAAAATAAAAGCCTCGTTTGTCTATATGGATGAAAAATTACAGAAGTTATGGCTATGGGAAGGCGGGGAGGGAAAAACGAACATGACAAAAAAAATAGGCTGCAGTGGAAGGGGTTAAAGGGGTTGTCTCACTACATTGATTCATCTTAACTCAGTCCCGTTTGCTGGTTACCTTTTGAATTCATTGGGCAACTTTATCTTGGCTTCTACATGTGGGCTGGCAGGTAGAAGCCAGGTCCAGTAGCTTCATAGCAACCAGTGGCTTGGCAGCCTATCATGAGAGATCAAAACAGGTCTGTAGTTAAAGCAACCAGTGCTTGCTGCCTATACCAGGAGAGATCGAAACAGTCTGTAGCTATAGCAACCAGTGCTGGCAGCCTCTCAGGAGAGATTGAACAGGTCTGTAGCTATAGCAACCAGCGCTGGCAGCCTATAAGGAGGGATCAAACAGGTCTGTAGCTATAGTGACCTGAGGAGCTGATGTAGCCCATACAAGAGGGGACATCTAGGAATAGGTAGGACACTGTTAATGGACACATATTGCAAAGTGACTTGTTTTTGCAAGATCTTTAAAGGGGTTTTGCCACGATGTAATGTTGACGTGGGATCCTCCAAAATGGGCATTTAAACACTTTTCTAAATATATGCGATTACAAAAATTGCAGCCTGAGAGAGCTACAGCCTTCCTTACATGCCCTTATTTACTTCAAAGCTTCAATTAGATAAGACCTGACAAGAGCTGCTGGCCGGGCTTGCACAGAGAAAGCTTCTTATCTGATGAGACTGAGCTGCAGAAGTTTTCAAGGCACCGGGTAGAAATATGTTGTCTTTTGTATACAGAATCGACTAGTTGTAGTGTGATTATCTGAGTAGATCCCTGCTTTATTTGATGACAGAGAACATGAAGGACCTTTCAAGCTGCTGTGGAGAAAAGGTGTTGTCTTTTGTATACCGAATCCACAAGTTGTAGATTGATTACTTCCGTGAACATTTCACACGATCCCTTATGCAGCTCTGTGCTCTGGCTGTGTCTCTCTCTCAGCTCCGTGGCTTGTTTACATTTGCTTCTTAGCACATAAGGCACGTCCTGGCAAAACCCCTTTAACCTAAAAAGCAGTGATCCTTGTAGTGAGACAACCCCTTTAAGTATTCAGGCCTGGTGTAAACATGTTACAAGTGAAATCCACTATTAAACATTATGGTAGTGAAAGCTCCGAGCAGATATAATAAAATACAAGTTCTGCAAAGTCTTGAGTAAGAATTTTTGAAATACACAAAAAGCAAAGCTTAAAAAATGGATTCCTATTCCCAGCGGCGAGAGAAGTTCTAATGAGGAAAATTTATTTTGCCTTCCATGAAAACAGAGACTGTAAGATTTGCAGATGATTTGATACATAATCCATCAAAAAAGAAAAAAAAAAAAAATCAGAACAAATAATGAGAAGGAGCCTCTGCAGCGTCGTCGTCCTGACTTCAGTCGCTCGGAAAGGACATGAACTTTCTCATCAATCGTTAATGGAACAGAAATCTTCCTGACAGCAGCAGTCTGAGCTCTGCCCGCTCTAATTTATTACACCTGAAACCGGAAAACCAGCATTTTATGACATGAAATGACTGAAGATGACAGTTTTATGTCTGTCGGGTCCAAGGCTTCTTGACCTCTCGGTGGTGTAGAGCATTGCTCCTCCAATGGTTCAGGTGGGGCTAGTGAGGCGCCCCCCCCCCCCCTAGATATTGGAGAGGTGTCAATGAAGAGGTAGTATGATAGAAGTCCTATTGGGCCGTCTATATTCTCATATCTGCGACTTTGCAGCATAAATAACTTGTATCGTTCATTTTTTTAATGTTTAACTTGGTTCAGATGCAAAGTATGTTAAGACCGTGAAAATGCAAAACTAAACAGAAGGCAAAGTGCCTAGAGGCAGTGGCGGAGAGCTCAACGTCAACATTTAAGAAATAGAAGCTAATTAATTTGGGGCTAAAGTTTAATTAGGATCCCCCTAAAATTACTTTTACCAATCCCTATATAGGGAAGCATAACGGTATATCACTTATAGTCAGGCTCAGATTGGCTCACAGTGCAGCAGGGGAACCTACAGTGTGCCTCTGGGCATGGAAGGCACATGGGCAGTGCAGGGAGAAAGGCAGAGAAAGTGGTGGAATGCAAAAGGCATGCACAACTCCACTGGTGGGCGCCCAAGGTGCAACGCCACTGGTGGACCCCCAAGGTGCAACGCCACTGGTGGACCCCCAAGAAGCAACGCCACTGGTGGACCCCCAAGGTGCTACGCCACTGGTGGACCCCCAAGGTGCAACGCCACTGGTGGACCCCCAAGGTGCAACGCCACTGGTGGACCCCCAAGAAGCAACGCCACTGGTGGACCCCAAGAAGCAACGCCACTGGTGGACCCCAAGAAGCAACGCCACTGGTGGACCCCAAGAAGCAACTCCACTGGTGGACCCCAAGGAGCAATGCCACTGGTGGACCCCAAGGAGCAATGCCACTGGTGGACCCCAAGCACCCCAGTCCAATACTGCCTGTAGATCATCTGATCTAAGTTTTTATTTTCTGCAGTGGACATATGTTAGTGCCTATTATACATACACTTTATAATAAGGCATTATAAGGCAATTTTTTTTTTATGGTGAATTGTCTACTCTATGTCCCAATAGTTCGTAATATGACTACATAATTTTAGTTTAAGGAACTGAAAGGTCTTGCACATCTAGGGATTGGGATTACATACCACAAATGGTCAAGCTGGAGCTTTTCCCACCTCCATAATAGTGTGAGTGAGACAGGCCAGTGTTGCACCCTCAACTGATTGGTAGGAGAGATCCAACTTCAGCTGGAGATGGTTTCCAGGCATCACCATCAATGTGCTGGGAAAGAGAAAGAGAAACTAGACCCCAACGTGAAAAGTATTGCCAATAAAAGCATGACACCAAGTTTCACTGTAGATGTGACCTTCGTACCCTAAATTTATAATTAGGGGACATATATGAAACCAGTTATCAAGTTATAATTATCAGGTATCTGACCAAAATTTAAGGGGTTTAGAGGATCACAGCAGGGTTTTCAAGAAGTAGACTCACCATGAACTACAATATCATATCAAAAATAATAATTATAAGATAGAGTTATGTAAGTAATAAGGACATGAGTGAAAACATCATTAGGAGCTCAAGTGAACATAAGACTCTGCGATAAAGCAGAAAAAAGGACTTAAAGGGGTTGTCTCACTACAAAGAATAGCTTTCAAAATGTAGGGAATACTAAATGAAGACATTTTCCAAATACCGTATATACTTAAGTATAAGCCGAGTTTTACAGCACAAAAAATGTGCTGAAAAATCCCGCCTCGGCTTATACTTGAGTCACTGTTGGTGCTCGGGCGCTGCGATGGCCCGTGCGCGACAGACGCTTCTTGCTATATGCGACTCCTCAGGGAGCGGCCCGTCGCTGTCGGCGATCTCTTCCCCTATATGCGACTCCTCCGGAGCGCATATAAGTGAAGGGATACCACTGCGGAGCAGAGAGCGAGCGCTCCGTGCTCCGCAGTGGACTCCAGACGGCCGCAGATTCGCGGCTGTCTGGAGTTTCCGGCACAGGCAGTGTGTGTCATCACGCTGCGTGCGCGGCCTGATGACATCACCCGCCTGTGCCGAGGAGACAGAGGAGAGCGCGAGGGAGGCCAGACAGCGAGGAGGCGGAGCTGCGAGGGAGTCAGGTAAGTGTTTTTTTTTTTTTTTATTACCTGCCTATACCAGCCTATACCTGCCTATACCCTACCTATTAGAACATATACCTGCCTATTACCTGCCTATACCAGCCTATACCCAGCCTATACCTGCCTATACCCTACCTATTAGAACATATACCTGCCTATTACCTGCCTATACCTGCCTTTACCCAGCCTATACCCTACCTATTAGAACATATACCTGCCTATTACCTGCCTATACCAGCCTTTACCCAGCCTATAACTGCCTATACCCTACCTATTAGAACATATACCTACTTATAACCTGCCTATACCCAGCCGATACCTGCCTATACCCTACCTAGTAGAACATATACCAACCTAGAACCTGCCTATACCCACCCAATACCCAGCCTATACCCTGCCTATTAGAACATTTACCTGCCTATTAGAACATATACCTGCCTATTAGAACATATACTTGCCTATACCCTACCTATTACAACATATACCTACCTATTAGAACATATACCTGCCTATACCAGCCTATACCAGCCTATACTCTACCTATTAGAACATATATCTACCTATAACCTGCCTATACCCAGCCTATACCCTACCTATACCCTACCTATACCCTACCTATTAGAACATATACCTGCCTATACCCAGCCTATACCTGCCTATACCCTACCTATTAGAACATATACCTGCCTCTAACCTGCCTATTAGAACATATAGCTGCCTATACCCTACCTATAAGGACATATACCTGCCTATTCCTGCCTATAAGGACATATAACTGCCTATGGGGGACATAAACCTGCCTATAACTACCTATGGGGGACATAAACCTGACTATAAATGCCTATGGGGGACATAAACCTGCCTATAACTGCCTGTGGGGGACATATATCTGCCTATGGGGGACATTAAACTGCCTATGTAATTTTATTGGTATCCATTTTTATTTTTGATATTTACCAGTAGCCGTTGCATTTTCCACCCTGGGCTTATACTCGAGTCAATAAGCTTTCCCGTTTTTTGTGGCAAAAGTAGGTACCTCGGCTTATACTCAAGTATATACGGTATATTGCTTTGTTCATCTTTTTTTGTTAAGGAGCTACAAGTGATTTTATCACCTTCTGAGGGCTCTCAGGTTCCCCAAGTGATTTGTTATAAGTAAAAATATAAAAGCAACATAAGTATCCAAAACGGATGCCAAAGGGATATACTGTACCAATGTAAACAAAAAAACTGACGAAATGAAAGACAATCCATATCCCTGCGGCCCAGCAGGGGGCAGTAGTATCAAACAATTGCAATATTTTTGTTACTAAAAACGCTATCCACCTATGCTTTGCAGTAAAGCTGTGAGCCGGCTGTGTAATTGTTGACTATCAGGCCGTTCTCCTCTTTTGCTTCTAATGGTAGATATTTCGGAGTCTATCCATTTTGTATGGACTCTGCAGGGTAATATATGAACCTTCAGTTTGGCGCAGCACATTTCAATGAGTTTAATTCGTAGAAGGTCGTTCACCAAATAACACTTAAATGTCACTCTCACCAGGTGCTACTGTCTCTCTCATCCGGCCCCCGGTAATAATAGTAATTATTCAACGCCGGCCGACACCGCGCTGCTGTCCACAGTTTTACTTGCGATGTCTGACATTTCACAGTAAAAATCTAAGGACTATAGATTCTGAACAGAACTGATGGACAGAAGAGTGACTCGCAGAGAGTCAGGTACTCAGTTTTTAAAGTCTGAGCTCCTTGTTTTCTGCAAAAAAATAAAAAATAAAAAATTCTAAAAATAATTTGTCACCAAGATTATCTGTTGCAGAGAGAGCCGAGTACAGACTCAGACCAGCTCCCAAGGGAGGAAGGAAAGCCCCATGAGGGGCACCTGGACATGGCAGGCCTGGGGCTGCTTTTCTTGGAAAGAGGCAGCAAGCAAAAGGGAGATTGCAGGAGTCATTTACAGTAGCTGTAGGGTGGGCTCAAAGAGTCAACTCCACTGGTGGGCCCCAAGAAGCAACTCCACTGGTGGGCCCCAAGAAGCAACTCCACTGGTGGGCCCCAAGAATCAACACCACTGGTGGGCCCAAAGAAGCAACTCCACTGGTGGGCCCCAAGAAGCAACTGCACTGGTGGTCCCCAAGACGCAACGCCACTGGTGGGCCCCAAGAAGCAACTCCCCCTGGTGGGCCCCAAGAAACAATCCACTGGTGGGCCCCAAGAAGGGACCCCCACTGGTGGGCCCCAAGAAGCAGCTCCACTGGTGGGCCCCAAGAAGCAGCTCCACTGGTGGGCCCCAAGAAGCAGCTCCACTGGTGGGCCCCAAGAAGCAGCTCCACTGTGGGCCCCAAAGAAGCACTCCACTGGTGGGTCCCCAAGAAGCAGCTCCACTGGTGGGCCCCAAGAAGCAGCTCCACTGGTGGGCCCCAAGAAGCAGCTCCACTGGTGGGCCCCAAGAATCATATCCAGAGGTGGGTCCCAAGAAGCAGCTCCACTGGTGGGCCCCAAGAATCATCTCCACTGGTGGGCCCCAAGAATCATCTCCACTGGTGGGCCCCAAGAAGCAACTCCACTGGTGGGCCCCAAGAAGCAACTCCACTGGTGGGCCCCAAGAAGCAACTCCACTGGTGGGCCCCAAGAAGCAACTCCACTGGTGGGCCCCAAGAAGCAGCTCCACTGGTGGGCCCCAAGAAGCAACTCCACTGGTGGGCTCCAAGAAGCAACTCCATCAGTGGCCTCCAGGGTAAACTTCAATAGTGGTCCTCAACAATAAACTTCACTAGCGGGCCTCAAGAATAAACACTGTTGGGGTCCGCCAGTGGAGTTGATTCATGGGACCCACCAATAATCAACTCCAACATTGGGCCCCAATATAAACTCCACTGGTGGACCCCCAAGAATCATCTCCACTGGTGGACCCCCAAGAATCATCTCCACTGGTGGACCCCCCAGACCCATCTCCACTGGTGGACCCCCAAGACTCATCTCCACTGGTGGCCCCAAGAATCATCTCCACTGGTGGACCCCCAAGAATCATCTCCACTGGTGGACCCCCAAGAATCATCTCCACAGGTGAGCCCCCAGAATCATCTCCACAGGTGGACCCCTAGAATCAACTCCACAGGTGAGCCCCTAGAATCAACTCCACAGGTGAACCCCTAGAATCAACTCCACAGGTGAGCCCCTAGAATCAACTCCACAGGTGGGCCCCTAGAATCAACTCCATCAGTGGCCTCCAGTATTAACTTCAATAGCAGGCCTCAAGAATAAAATCTATTGGTGGGTCCCAGCAATCAACTCCAATGGTGGTCCCCAGTATAATCTTCACTGGTGGGCACCAATAGTCAATGCCACATGGCAGACCCCAACAATCAACTCCAATGGTGGTCCCGAATTTTCAACTCCACAGGGTGGGCCCAATGGTGGCCACTGATGGGCTCCTAGCACTCCAGTCTGACACTGTTCACATTCGTCTTTCAACTGTACTATGTAAAAAACACATAACATGGAGAGTAATTATTTGAAACATGTATTTTTTCACTGTTTTCTTATACCTTGCATTAGAGATGTACAATATTTATTTCGCACCATCACTACTCAATTTTCTTTTTTTGGAATAAACCTTTCACTATTTACATGGTTTTGCACAGTTTTTTACTTGCATAAAAGAAATGTTAATGCTAACGAGCTTACGCTTTAATGCAACTTAATCAAAACCAATAGATTGCAATGACCCTTAGTATTTTTTACACTCATACATGGATTAGATAGTTATCACACAGAGTCACAGACAAGGTCTCTTCACATCAGCTCTTCGGGGGGAACCTTTGTGCAGATACAGTAATTAAATGGATACAGCTATAATCATTGCAAGCCTCATGTCATCTAGCATCTAATTACTGCTTGCTTAAGCGAGAAAAATCATGTCAGGATAACTTGTTGCACTGCAGCATAAATAAAGTCACGTGAAAAAAAAACATTAAGGCCTCGTTCACACGGCTTATTTTGGCGCGGTTTGGCGCCGTACTGCACGCCGGATTTGTGCTGCAGTACGGCGCCAATCCGTCCCTGTCATTACGGTAATCCACTGCTCTCATAGAGAACAATGGATTCCGTCGCTCCTCCCCGCTCGGCGACTCCGCCGCGGGGGGAGAAAGTGACAAGCACATTCTTTACGGCGCGGACGTGCCGTAGATAATGCATTGTCTATGGGGCCAGCGGGCTGCTCCCCTGCCCCGCCTGCGTCCCGCCCCTTATTCACGCCGGAATTGCGAGCGCAATCCGGCTCGCAAATCCGGCGTGAATAAGCCGTGTGAACGGGGCCTAAGAGATCTTCCCTTTCTGAGCCACTCATTGCCTCCCACTCAGCCAAGCCAGCATCGCTCTGCTCTGTACTGAAGAGGTGCAAACACCCCACAACGGCTGTATACAGATAGGTGATGCCGGCTTGGCTAAATATCCCTTTTACTTTCCAAAGACCCAGTGGGTCAAAAGCAAATGAGGATTTGTTACATCCAGCAGAGGGCGCTTGAGCTTCTCAGCTCCTTTCCCATAATGTCTTGCGATATGCAGATGCTTTGTGGAGTGCAAAAGGCAATTTTGAATCTCCACACGTCCATATAGGCGCTCTCCCTAAGGAGAGATCTTCCCTTTCTGAGCAACTCATTGCCTCCCACTCAGCCAAGGCACCATCGCTCTGCTCTGTACTGAAGAGGGGCAAAACCCCCGAAACAGCTGTATGCAGATGTGTGATGCTGGCTTGGCTAAATAACCCCTTTTACTTTCCAAAGACCCAGTGGGTCAAAAGCAAATTGAGTATTTGTTACATCCAACAGAGGGCGCTTGAGCTTCTCAACTCCTTTCCCATAATGCCTTGTGATATACTGTAAGAGCGGTGAGACTGGAGCTCTCTGCCAGAGAAAGGAGCCATGGTCAAGTCAACAAATCTGCAAGGATGGGATCCATACCTAAATCGATTTACAGTGCCTTTGAGTCTTCCAGAAGATGTCACAAAAACATGCCCCAGACCATAAACCTGTCACCACCAGCTTGTGCTCTTCCAGCAATGGGACCAGTATTTTGTCGATGCCGATTGAATGCACCCTACTCCTGTCTGTGCTGATAAGGAAGAGACTAGTGTAAGTCCCAGTGGCCAAAGTGAAAACTGCAGGAGTTCAGGATTTAATAAAAAAAAAAATGTGATAGAATGAAAAACTAAAAAAATTGAAAAGAAAATTATGAAAAACTAAAAAAAAATTGAAAAAAAATCTAAAGTTCTTATAAAGAGTAACATAAAACATGAGTTAAGCAATAGACCTTTAAAGTAACTAAGTTTTTTCTGCAGTCCCAAGAAATAGTTGATATCCAGTAAATAATCTTTTTAGATCATGTTATACTTAAAAAAAGCACCGAAAATAAACTGTGCGCCTCATTTGAGTGACCCCTTTGTAAGCCGATAGGAGCAAGATTCTTTCCTATTGTCTTTTCAGCTTCCGTTTTGATTTTACTTGAGCCATTTGTCTTTGCGGTTTCTATTCCGTGGGGTTTTATTAGAAGCTTTTGGTTGTTTTGTGCTGTTTTGTGTTGTTCATCATCACCTGACAAGATCGCTCTGTAGAAATAATTAATACTAATAATTACAGTACATGTGCTTCTTCTGCATTCAGTTTACTTTGGTGTCTCCTTTGCTTCTTAAAGGGAATGTTTCATCAAAAATTACTTATTGTTTAACTCACTTTTTATTGCTGTTTATTTTTTAATTTTTCATATCACTTTCAATATTTTTTCATAATTCTTAAGTCTTGCAGTTCTCACTTTGGCCACTAGGCCTTGTTTGCACTGCTTTAACAGCAGTCAGAGAGATGCTTAACAAAAGCTTCATGCACATAGGAGACTTAAGACTGACTCAGTCTCACTGTCTTCTATAGGAGAGTTTTCTAGTCATGCTCAGTGAGCTGGGAAGAAGTCACTGTGCAGGGAGGTGAAAGGGTGAACTGTGACTATCTCCTCTTGTGACTGGTGGATCCTGTGTTATCTATTCACACTGTTGTCTCCTTTCAGTTTGACCCTCTTTGTGCTGATGATGAGCAGACAACTGAGAATCTTTCTGTACAGAACAGGAAGTGTCAGACTATTAGGCCTAGTGGCCAAAGTGAAAACTGCAGGACTTAAGAATTATTAAAAAATATTGAAAAGTGATATAAAAAATAAAAGAAAATATATAACCGAAAATTCTTGAAAATGTGTTGAACCTAAAAACGTGAGTTAAACAATAATTCATTTTTGATGACACATTGCCTTTAAGTCTTCTCGTGGAAGGCATTTGGGTATGTTATAAACCGGACAATCCCCAAAATGGATTGCTAATTCCACTTAAATCACTTAGTAAGCATTCCTCACAGATGCCCTCTCTGTGGGAGCCGAGGGAGAAACATTACAGCAAAGATACATTAATCCTTCCTTATGCAGGACTGACCTATTTTGACAAGAGCCAAGCATCGCATAGGTACTCAGTCTGGGACACCACCAGGTGAATGGTAACATTGTAGACTTTTTTGGGATTCCATTTTTAGGGATAACATGATTCACTGGAATGATGCAAACAAAGCAGAAAACTAAAATCTCACACTCCCAAGGACTGCTGCAATGTACAGCAGATACTTTACTGCAACCAACAACAACCTGGAGAAAGTAACCCAAAATGTTGGTCTAAATTTGCATTCCTTGAAGTCGGGCATAACAAGAAAAAGATGCCACTTACGATAGATATACTGAACACATATTGATACAGCCCATACTCCCCAAGCCAGCTCACCACACAAGGCTTCCTTCATGAGCTACGTGCTGCCTATGATGAAAATAGAGAGAGTGGTCATAATAATGTGATTAGACTATGTGCGTGCGTGCGTGTATGTGTTGTGTGCGTAGCGGTTTGTT
>JAODAL010065247.1:0-18319 GCA_025379985.1 Phyllomedusa bahiana | reverse complement strand
TTTAAATTAGGGGGGCATTGGATACACATTTTAATATGGGGCACGGGGGAATCCTGTTTTAATGGGACACTGTGGATATCACTTTTATTTTTAAAGAGGGCACGTGGTATACTGTTATTATTATGGGGGACTGGGATATCGCGTTTTTTTAGGGGGGGAAACTGGGATATCACGTTATTATTAAGGGGGCACTGTGAAACACGTTTTATTATGAGGGCCTGTGGAAAATTCCTGTTATTTTAGGGGCACGGGGGATATCACTGTTATTATTAGGAGCCCCTTGGGATATCCTGTTATTTTAAAAGGGAGCACGGGATTCACTGTTAATTATGGGCACTGTGGAATCAATGTTATTAAAAGGGGAGACTGGGTACACGTTATTAGGGGGGCACTGGAAAACACTGTTTATTATTAGGGGACACTGTGGAAATCACTGTTTTTTTAGGGGAGCACTGTGGAAATATGTTTTATAATGGGGGCACTGGGGATATCCCGTTTTTTAAAAGGGGAGCACTGGGGATATCACGTTTTAGGGGAGCACTGTGGATATCACTGTTATTATGGGACCCCCGTGGAAAACACTGTTTAAAAAGGAGCACGTGGATACACTTTTTATTATGGGGGCACTGTGATATCCATGTTATTATTATGGGGCACGTGGATATCACGTTATTATTAGGGGGCACTGTGGATATCACTTTTAAAATGGGGGCACTGGGGATATTACTGCGGCACCCCCCGTTAAGGAGGCAGCCGGGGGCTCGAAAATTTAGTCGCTGCCTTTCCCCCATTCTCTCTTTCTACAGATTGACCAAATATTAATCCACCAAAAGACAGAACTGCTGGAAGGTGCGTGACTGTGGGAGGGGGTAAGAACCAACTCCTGCCCCAATTTCATTCATTTCCATCCCACGGGGCCGTTTTAAAACACGCTGGCCCAAAAATTTTAAAGTATTTCATAGCGGGCAAACAAGAAAGCTATAAGTGCTGTGTGGCCAGACCATGGGGTGTCAGGAGCCGGAACTTGGGCCCTAGATATCAAGGGCCCAAAGGATACCATCCCTCATTCATCGCTCCTGTGCCTCCGCTCCCCGCGCCGCCCTCCTCTGCTCCCCGCGCCGCCCTCCTCTGCTCCCCGCGCCGCCCTCCTCTGCTCCCCGCGCCGCCCTCCTCTGGTCCCCCGCCCGCCCTCCCTCTCCCCCGCCGCCCTCCTCCTTTTCCCCGCGCCGCCCTCCTCTGGTCCCCGCGCCGCCCTCCTCCTCTGTCCCCGCGCCGCCGCCCTCCTCCGCTCCCCGCGCCGCCGCCCTCCTCCGCTCCCCGCGCCGCCCCCCTCCTCCGCTCCCCCGCCCGCCCCCCCTCTTCCGCCCCCGCGCCGCCGCCCTCCTCCGTTCCCCGCGCCGCCGCCCTCCTCTGCTCCCCGCGCCGCCGCCCTCCTCTGCTCCCCGCGCCGCCGCCCTCCTCTGTCCCCCCCGCCCGCCGCCCTCCCCTCCCCCCCCGGGGCCCCGCCCTCCTCTGTCCCCGCCCGCCGCCCTCCCCCTTCCCCCCCGCCGCCCTCCCCTCCGTCCCCCCCCGCCCGCCGCCCCCCTGCTCCCCCCCCCCCGCCCCCTCGCCCGCGCCCGCCGCCCTCCTCTGCTCCCCACGCCGCCCTTCTCTATGATCATAGGGATGAGTGCAGGGAGGGATGGAGAGGACTGTGCGGCTGTATCTGTCGGACCACACAGTTCTCTATGATCATAATGATGAGTGCAGGGAGGGATGGAGAGGACTGTGCAGCTGAATCTGACCACACAGTTCTCTCTATGATCATAGGGATGAGTGCAGGGAGGAGGGAGGGGACTGTGCGGCTACGCAAACCACACATTTTCTCCTATGATCATAGGGATGAGTGCAGGGGGGGATGGAGAGGACTGTGCGGCTGTATCTGACCACACAGTTCTCTCTATGATCATAGGGATGAGTGCAGGGAGGGATGGAGAGGCCTGTGCGGCTGTATCTCTCTGACCACACAGTTCTCTCTATGATCATAGGATGATGCAGGGGGGATGGAAGACTAGGGGCTGTGTTTGTGACCACCAACATTTCCTCTATGAATCACAATGAGATGCAGGGAGGGATGGAGAGGCTGGGGCCCTGATCTGACCACACAGTTCTCTCTATGATCATAGGGATGAGTGCAGGGAGGGGTGGAGAGGACTGTGCAGCTGTATCTGACCACACAGTTCTCTCTATGATCATAGGGATGAGTGAAAGGGAGGGATGGAGAGGACTTTTCCCTGTATCTTTCTAAAACCACACATTTTCCTTCTATGATCATGGGGATGAGTGCGGGGGAGGGATGGAGAGGACGTGCGCTGTATTTGCTGACCCACAGTTCTCTCTATATAAAAAGGGAGATCAGGGAGGGATGGAGAGGACTGTGCAGCTGTATCTGACCACACAGTTCTCTCTATGATCATAGGGATGAGGCAGGGGGGTGGAGAGGACGGCGCGTTTTGACCCAAAAGTTCTCTCTATGATCAAGATGATGCAGGGGGGGGAGGGAGGGGACTGTGCAGCTGTATCTACCACACATTTCCTCATATCAAGGGATAGTGCAGGGAGGGGTGGAGAGGACGGCGCGGGTACTGACCACACAGTTCTCTCTTGATAAAAGGGGTAGTGCAGGAGGGATGGAGAGGACGGCACTGATCTTTGCCCACACAGTTTCTTTTTGATAAAGGGGATGAGTCGGGGGAGGGATGGGAACTGTGCAGGGAAACTGTCTGCCACACAGTTCTCTCTTGTCATGGGTGAGTGCGGGAGGGTGGTTTTTTAGTTTAAAATTTGTGGCAAAAAAAGCAAGTTGTCCCTGTTCAGCCTGTTGTGTAAGGGTTGCCCAGGAAGGCAAAAACCCCAATGGGTGGCCAATTTCCCCCTTTTTAGGAAAAATTTCCCTTCCCTGACTCCAACTGGCAATCAGAAAAACCCCTGATCAAGACCCCTCCCCTTTAATCCCAGTCACGAAATTTGTTAATTTTTAGGCTCCAGAAGTGTCTCCAAAACCCCTTTTTTAAACTGTTTTTGAATTCACCATGACCCCCCTCGGGCGGGAAATTTCCATAGTTCACTGCTCTTACAGTAAAAACCCCTTTCATGTTTATTAAAAACTTTCGTTTTCCTAAAGTAAAGGATCCCCCTTTCTGAACCCGGGGAAATAAATAAATTTGGGAGAGATCTTCTTATTGACCTTTGATGTATTTAAAAATATTATTATGCCCCCCCCGAAGCCGTTTTTTCCCCTAAACTAAATAACCCTAATCTTCCCAAATCTTTCTGGTATTGAGCCCCCCCAGTCCTTTTATTATTTTTTGTTCCCCGCCTTTTCCCTTTTTCAAGCCTCTGTCTTTCCCCTGGCCTGGTGCCCAAAACTGTACAAATATTCCTGTGGGGGTCTAACCGTGTTTGTAAAAATGGGGAAAAAAATTTTCATCAGTGCATCTTCCCCTCTTTAAATGCACCCCCATGACCCTATTTTTTGGGGGCAGCTGTGCCTGAAATGGTGCTACAATTAATTTTTTACTGTCCCAGGTTTCCCCAAGTCCTTCTCCGTCATTTTTTTACCCAGTGTTTTTCCTTTTTTAACATGAAAATCATGAAAATGGATTTTTTCCCCCCATGTGCAAACCTTGCTTTTTTAAAGTGTTAATCATCTGCCTTTTCCCTCCCAGGCCCTCCAACTTACCAGACCCCTTTGTAATAACACATTACCTCTATTGGTTGTTTACTTTACAGAGTTGTATCGTCTGCAAAATCGATATTCTACTGTTTTTTCCCCTGTGAAAGTCATTAATAAAAATGTTAAAAGGGGGGGCCCAAAATACGACCCCTGTGGCCCCCACTAAAACGCGATCCAGTCTGAGTATGCACCGTTAATCCCACCCTTTTTTTCTTCAGTAGCCATTACTTACCCACTTGCACACTTTTTCCCCCCGGGCCCAGCATTCTTTTATTTACCAACCTTTTATGTGGAGGCAAAATCTTAGAAAAATCTAGATATATGCATCCATGCCTAAACCCCGCCCCATCTACCTGACTTCCCTAGTACCTCCCCCCAGCACCACAGGTCCCGCTGCCTTGGGTAACCCGACTCTAATTGTCCTTAAAAACCGCCCCCAAACCCCTCACCCTCTGCCCGCCCCCACCTGAAAAAATCTCTTGCATCCGCTCATTCCTCGGTAGACCTACAAAAATCTGGTCCATCCCCTGTCATCTCCCCCTAGCTACTGAAAACATCCTTCCTGGGCCCCTCCCAGCTGCACCCCGCTCCCCTCCCAACCCATCCTTAACCCTGCGCCCTTTCTTATCCACCTCTCTCCTCGCTACTCCCTCCTCTCCCCCTCTGCCAATCCCTTCACTGGCTGCCCATTGCCCAGCGAATCCATTTTAAAGCTCTAAACCCTGCCCCACAGGGGCCCGACCTCTCCCCCCATACACCTTCCCCTCCTAACCTCTCCCTCCATACAAACCCCCCCCTCCATACACTCTGCCTTAATCTCTAGAATCCCCCCCCACTCTCCCCTCCCCACAGACCTTTTTTTTCTGCCTCCCCCTTTCGCCCCCCTAAACCCCTCCAAACTTTTCCTCGCTTCCCCCCATCGGAACTCACTGCCCAACCTCAGACTCCCCCCACTCTCCCAGTTCAAAGTTTTCCTGAAAACCCATCTCTCAGGTTGCCTATAACCCAAAATTTAACCCGGGGGCACTGCTCCCCCCCACAAATCATTTCCCCCCACCTTCGCCTCCCAAACCCCCCTTCCCCCAGTTTTAACCCCGCGGGCGGGACCCCCTCTCCCCGTACCAGTTGTTAGTCATTATTTCACTTTGTAATTGTTACCAAATTTATTAGTCCCCCCCCTGAAATTGTACAGCGCCCTGAATCAAGGCGCTCCAAAATAAATGATAAAATAATAAAAATAATAAGGGTGATGAGATTAGTCTGACGGACCGTCTTCATGAACCGTGCTGGAACGGCGTTATAATTTAGTCATGAGATACTCCAGAATAGCATCTCTTGGGAAAAAAACCCTTTAAACTTTTACCTAAACAAGGTTAAACTTACGGCCTATAGTTCCTGGGTCACTTTTTGCCCCTTTTTGAATATTGGCACCCATTTGCTAGGCCAATCCTTTGGGACAAAACCCGTTATTAGAAGTCCATGAATTTAAGAATAGGGGCCTATCTATACATCACTTTAATCCCTTAGGGCACTGGGTAAAAGCCATTGGACCTGGGGGGTTTGTCTATTTAATCTTCCTAAGACAGCTGCACTTCTTCCCGGGTTTGACAAAAAATTTTTAAATTTGGGGTTTACCTCATCCCCTTTTCAACAGGAAGGGATCCCCCTCGGTAAATACAGTTAAAAAAAAGTGTTTTAATAGTTTTGCATTTTTCTCATCGCCCTCTACTGTCGCTCCCCAGTATTTTTTCAAAGGGCCAAATTTTCTGTTTAAACTTTTTTACTTTTATAATTTTAAAAAATTTTTGGGGGAAATTTTACTTTCTTAGCACTAGTCTTTTGTCTCCAGCTTTGCTTCCTTTTTCCTTTATTTTACACAATTTTGGGCGACATGTTGGGGGCGGGGGGGGTTTTTTCGCCTGTTTTTTGGGTTACTGCGCCTCCCCCGGGCCCCAATCCCCCTTGTCTTAAAGCAGGATCAGTGTTTGGGGGCGGGTTTGCCACTTTCGCTGCGCCCCCCCCATGAAGGGGCGGGCAGGGGCGGGTGGGGCGTTCCGGGGGGGGACGCGGGCGCTCCGAAAACTCCGAGGCATTACGATGGCGAGTCCGGGGCGGGGTTTGGAAGTGCAAGCGCTCGTCGCCCGGACGGCAGATGGGGTTTTATTTTGGTTTTAAATGCTCCGGCGGGGGCGAAGTGAAGCGAGAAAAAAAATTGGAGAAACATAGAAGATCGAAAAGGAGAAATCTCGGCGCTCGCGCCGTGGGGGGGGTTTTTGATTCCAAAAAAATCGCCTTTATAAACCCGGAAAAAACATGTCCAAAAAGAGCTGAACGTAAAAAATAAACATAATAAAAAAAAAAAAAAAAAATTTCCCAAAACTTAAAAGGCCCCAATACCCAAAAAATTTTTTGTTTTGGGAAAAATTTCCCAAAGGAAATACAGAAATTTAAAATTCTGAAACCTTTTTCCCTCTTTGGTTTGGGGCCAAAAAACCCCCAAAATTTAGAATGGGGAAGGGGCGCCCAGTGAACCTTTTTAAAAACCTATGGGGAAAAGGTTTTACCAATCAAAACCCCACGGGGGATAGTTCAAAATACATTAAAAAGGGCAGAAACAGCTGTTTGGGTTTTTGAAGCGGGGGGGCCCGGGTCCGTTTTACCCAATCAAAAGCGGGGTACTACTTTCTATAGATTTTCTAGGGGGGGGAAAAGAAATTCTGACCCGGCGCTTTGTGATTGGGCTAAGTTAAAAGAGGGCCGTTTTTTGGCCCCAAAGGGAAGAGCGAGGGGACGCTCCTAGGGGGTTTTTCAAATTTGCAATCTGAAATAAAAAACTGTCCAACGGCCCAAATAAATAAATTTTATAAAACTAAAAAAAGGTCCCAGATGTTTTATTTAAAACGAATGTTTTTTGGGGGGGGTTAACGAAAAAAAATTTTTAATTCAATAAAATCATGTTTTTTTTTTTATTTTCGGGAAACCCATACAATTGCCCTTTTGGCAAAACCGGGAAAATAAAGAAAAAAATTTTAATTTTTATTGATTATATATTTTTTTTTTCCCTTTTTCCCCCAAATTATTATTCGTTTTTTTAACAAACCGGGAACCACTTTGTGGGTTTTATAATTTGATTTGGGCCCCCTGTAAAATTTTTAAATTTCAGATTGCTTTTAAAAACCCAAAAGGGGGCGCGCTCGCTCTCCCATTGGTCCAAAAAACCCGGCACCTCTTTTAAACTTAGCCAATCCCCAGAGCGGCCGCCAAAATTTTTTTTTCCCCTTAAACTCTATGAGAAAGTGGGCTAGGCGCTCTAAATTGGCAAAGCGGGGCGAGCCCCCCCCCCCTTAAACCAAAACCAAACTCTTTCTGCATTTTTACTGTATTTTGAACTGTCCCCCTTGAAATAGATTGGTCAATTTTTCTCCAGGATAAAATGGGACATTGTCGCTCCTATTCTGATTGGTCAATACCTTCTCCATAGGATATAATGGACATTGTCGCTCCTATTCTGATTGGCCTGGTTTATGCCGACCAATGAGAATAGCTTAAACAATTTGAAATACTGTATATCCGGCGATTCTCTCTATTGCAATTCCCTATGTACGCTCCGGTCTCGCCGACAAACGCGTTGTTCGGGTTTTAAACTGCTTTATTGTAAGAAGGGTTCATGCTCTTTATCTGATAATGTTTTACATTTACTAAAAAATCATTTTTTGATTATACTTCATGCCCGCACGGCTTTGGGCTGAGAGCCGAGAATTCAGAGCGCCCATCTCTCATAGAACTATAATGGGAAGAAGTAGCTCGTGCGCTCTGATTGGCTGAGCTGCCAAGCACCCGCTAGCTCAGCCAATCACTCTTATCTGTCTTTTATGAATTTTGAATTATCCCGCCGTGATTCTGATTGGGTCTAAACTTCTCCATAGACTAGAATGGGTCTTTGTCGCTCTATACTTATTGGCAATAATTCTCCCATAGGTTTGAATGGTCTCTGTCGCTCCTATTCTGATTGGCTGAGCTAGCCGAGCCCCCGCTAGCTCAGCCAATCACCTCTTTTCAGCATTTTTACAGTATTTTGAACTATCCCGTCATGGATTCTGATTGGTCTAAATTTCTCCATAGGCTAGAATGGGTCTCTGTCGCTCCTATTCTGATTGGCTGAGCTAGCCCAGTCCCCGGTAGCTCACCCAATCAGCTCTTTTCAGCATTTTTACTGTATTTTGAACTATCCCGCCATGGATTCTGATTGGTCAAAACTTCCCCATAGGTTTTAATGGTTCACTGTCGCTCCTATTCTGATTGGCCGGTTTATGCCCACCAATCAGAAGAGCGTTCTGGCTTTGAGTGACTGTCTTTCCCGGCACTGTCCAATATCCTAATTCTTGAATTAGGATATTTGGAAAGTGGTTTTGTTTTATGTATTTTTTATTTTTTAGGTTCCAGTCTTTTTCTGAGAATGTTTTCCGCCTTTATAAAGGCGATTTTTGATTCATACTCCGCACCGACATCTGGAATGATTTCTCGCTGTTCCAGCCTGTCTCGCAACTGTTTTTCGGCGCAGTCCCGCACAGCGCCTAAGTCCCGCACTGTGCCCATGTTCCCGCACTGTGCCCCACACACACTGGCGAGGCCCAGGGAACTTGTGCCCGCTTGTACGAGCGCACCGCCTCGGACGGCGAATCTTAGGCGCAGCGCCGCACTGCGCCTCGGTCCCCGCACTGCGCCCCACACACTGGCCAGGCGCGGCGGACTTTTCCCCGCATGTATGACCGCACTACCTCCGGCGGCGAATCTCAGGCGCAGCCCCGCACTGCGCCTAAGTCCCGCACTGCGCCCATGTCCCCGCACTGCGCCCCACACACTGGCCAGGCACGGCGGACTTTTCCCCGCATGTAAGACCGCACTACCTCCGGCGCCGAATCATAAGCGCAGCCCCGCACTGCACCTCGGACCCGCACTACGCCTAAAACACTGGCGAGGCGCAGCGGACTTTACATGCTAAGTATGAGCGCGCCCCAGTCCCGACATAAATCAGGCGCAGATTCCGCCGGAAAACTGGCGGAAAGGTGCGCCCCGACCCGGCGAGATTCATACATGTCGCCCTAAAAGAACTATCAAAAGGACATAGGAATTTTTGGAAAAGCATTTCTGCTACTCAGGATATATAATTTTTTTGAGGTTCTTAGGTCACATTTTTTATCAAAATTGCTTAAGCCCAACACCCAATTGTTTTGCCAAGTTTTATCTATACAGGTTCGGGATACAGCTTTAAATAAGAATATAACACAGCTTTATTTTTACAATAGTCCAATAATAAATCAAGTATGATAAAATGATAACATTAAATGATTACAGAAAATAGGGAGATAGTATGTACAGTTTGTAAGAGAAAAATATTTCCAAAGAGTTAAGTATTTACATCTTCACCTGGTAGATTGCATCGAGTCTGGAACTTCAACCATTTGAGAAGCCGTGGAAATGGCGACAGAACGAGAATCCTCAGGGAACAAGCTACACCATCTATAGACGTCTCTATGATGGGTTTTAAAAAAGGCTTTTTGGTTCTCCACCTTCCTGGCTTGTCAAATTTATATCCCTTAAACAAAATGGTGGACACGACCTAATGCTGTGTCATCTTAAACAAAATGCACAGGTGTTATTTGCATATCTGACCTTCCACCATGGAGTGGCCAGCACCAAGGTTCGAAGTTATATAGACAAAGACACCTCTCAGACTGATGACCACCAGTCAGATAAACATACAATCGATGAAGATAAGCTTGCAATTCACAGCTTTGAATACACAAGGACATGACTGTGTGTGTAAACAGACTTGTTTGAATAAGTTAGACATTCGTCCCAGGAAAGTGCAAGCCTGCTAAAATTCTAGTGTGATCTAATATAATATGATCTAATCTGAGTATAAGAACAGAATGAAAGAATACATTGTATACAGCAACAGAATACAATACATGCATCCTAAAATATAACTTAAATATATGCAATCTTTGTACCATCAGAGCTGATTATATAAATTTGATATAAGATAGAAATAATTCACTATAATTTGGCTCAATAGTCATTTATTTTGACTAGCATTACACCAATCAGCAAGGGGACCTCAATACGATTGGGAACCTACACTATTGATACCCCTCTTTAGGGCCTGTTCTGACCTCCACACTTCAGGGAGTGAAGGCTCCTGCTACAAGGTACTCTGCATTGATTTCAAAACCTGGCCCTAAGAGAGGTAATGTCAGTGTAAGTTCTCACCTGTATTGAGGTCCCCTTGCTAATTGGGAGGTGGGCTTAAGCAGTTTTGATCAAAAATGTGACCTAAGAACCTCAAAAAAATGTTAATATATAATGATCAGCAGAAATGCTTTTACAAAAATTCCTATGTGCCTTTTGATAATTCTTTTAGTTAATAGTGTGCTGCTGATATTGGATTGTGTTTGTATATTATTGCCAACACCAGTTTTGCAAAAAGGCTCATTTTTTTTAAAAAAGGGTTTTTTGGTGTGCAAAACCAAAAAATTGTTTTGTAGACTTATTCCCACTGAAGACCCCAATCAAGATCAGATGAGTACAAATCCACTAACGAGTCACCATGCGGATAAAATGCACACAGTGATGTCACAGAACAAGTCTTATCTGCTCTACAGTGATGTACAGGGATAATCACAATGATAACACATATCAGAGATCCAGATCGGAGATAACACAATGCCACATAACGGAGTCACCATGCGGATACAATGCACACAGTGATGTCACAGAACAAGTCTTATCTGCTCTACATTGATGTACACGGATAATCACAATGATTTTTTTTAAATACATTTTATTGCTTTTCTCAATTTTCATAAATAAAACAACTCTGACATGGTAGAGATCAGAACATAAGTATACATTTCAGGCCAGTGCCCGAACAAATGAAGAATCATGCACAGAGTTCAACAAACATATACAGAGACAAAATCAAACCTACATAAACAAAGAACAATCCTACCTAGACAAAAAAAAATCAAACGAATAAAACCACTGTGCGTGCGTGCATCCTCATCCAGCAAAAGAATTTATGTCTCGTCAAAACCATGTGGTGAAAGAGCCCACAGACTGTCCCGTTCTAATGGATTTTGCCTGTCGTGATTGGGTTCCTAAACCTGAAGCCTCCCTAATGTACCTCCAATCCCCTCCCTACAGTACCATCCTGTGTACTGGAAGGTTTGCATTAGGGCCCTAATTTCCCTGTCTGAATAGTGGGATTCAATAAAGGTTCTCTAACGTCTGAAAAAACCTGGAGTACACGTCTCCTTTTGTCTCTCGGACTCGAGCTTGTCAGCAACTAAGTAATCCTCTAGCTGTTTCATAACTCCAGTGGGAGATGGCATAGGGGGTTTAATCCATTGTTGCAGCAGGCAGAGTTTCACAGCAAGCAGAGCTATGTGTACTATTCCCAGGTACTTTGGCGTGTCCTCCTCCCCCCTTGAGGAATCGCCCATGTCTCCCTCCAGAGGTCTGGGAGAGTGAAAAATCAGAAGGTCATATTGCTTCCGTAGCTGGATTCCAAAGTGCTCCTTGATATACCTAACAATACTGTCCCAGTAGCCCTGTGAGAAACTGCACTCCCACAAGCCATGCCAGAGATCAGTTTTGTGTGTTCCGCACTTGGGGCAATGTTGTAGCCTGTCAGGGATCCCGGGGTGATAGGGAGGTTAAAGGCGTAGATAGCATTGTGAATGATTTTGAAGACGGTTTCCTGCCAGGTCTCGCATATGATGTGTCTACGCACAGCGCCCAACCCCTTAAGAATGACTTCTGCAATCTAAGCATTGCCCAAACGACGCTGCCAGTATTGGAAGGCCTGCGAGTTTGTACGTCTCAGACACCACCCCCTCATCGCGTTGTAAAGTCTAGAAAGGGAACAAGTGTCTCGGAAAGAAGTGATAAAGACGTCAAAGTCGTTTGGGGCGGTCTCCTTTGAAATATCTTTTAGCCTGTTTTTGCAAAAATAGAAAAGTTGGTATGCAGTAAGCGTATGCGTGCCGGGTAGTGAGAATTTTTCTAGCATCTCCATGGGGGAAAGCCATCTAGGTGCCTTGTTGTGCATTAATTGACCTACCGTCTGCAGACCCCTGTCTCTACGAAACATAGGGTTGGATTGACCCAGTGGGAACTCTGGATGGTCCCATAGGGGCATATCTTTAGATATTGCAAAGGAGAGGACCAGCTTCTTACATATTTCTTTCCAGACCATTAGTGTGTCAACGCTGAGGATTTTATCGGAGTGGGTAGTTTGGATTACTTTGTATGAAATAGGACCTGGGGGTGCCAAGGGAATATTAGCTCTTGTTCCAGATCCCAATTAGAAAAGAATCTACGCCCCCACACCCAATCCAACACATGTCTGGCCAGACAAGCCAGATTATAGCCTCTAATATCTGGGAGATTCAATCCCCCTTCCCTAGTTGGCAGCATCAGTTTCCGTAGTGCTATCCGAGGTTTTTTCCTCGCCCAAATAAACTTTGAAAAGCAGGAATTGACTCTTTTAATGTCATCGTGTCTAAATAGGAATGGTAAGGTTTGCAACGGGTACAGCAATTTCGGGAAGCAAATCATTTTAATAGCGTGGCATCTTCCAGCCAGTGAGATTGGGAGCGAGGACCAACATTTCAGATCATGTGAGATTTTTTCAACAAGTGGGGGGACGTTCAATTTATATACTGTGTCCGGGGTTCTACCAATTTTGATTCCCAGATAGGTGATATGATTTTGGGCTCGCGTGATGTCAATATTTAGGGAGTTCCATTACAACGGTGACAATTTTGGACCTAGTTCCAAAATTTCACTCTTAGCAACACTTATTCTGTAACCCAAGAGGTTGCTAAATAGGTGCATGGTTTCTAAAACTCTGGGGAGCTGGGCCAGGGGATTAGACATGAATAGAATTAGGTAATCACAAAAATTTGCGGTCTTATTTTTTACCCCCAAAGGGAACTAACTCCCGAAAAGAGATCAGAATCTTCTAAAAATTTGGCAAGGGGTTCTAGGGCTAAATTAAAAAGGAGGGGAGACCGTGGACACCCCGGTCTGGTCCCCTTCTGGAGCGCGAACTTGGAGGAGAACAATGATGTGGGAATTTGGGCAGTGGGACTATTATAGATGGCTGAAAGATATGTTCTAAAGGCACCTGTGATTCCCATCGTGTTCAGAACAGTCCAGATCCAATCCCAGCGTACGTTATCAAAAGCCTTTTCTGCATCTAAGGCCACCAGGACGGGCTGTTCTCCTGGCACTTGCCTGTGATGGACCTGCTCCAGAGCTGCCAAGACCTTCCTAATGTTACCCACTGCGGCCCGCCCCTTGATAAAGCCCTTCTGTGCCGGGCCGATTAGCTGTGGCATAAAATCCGCCAAGCTGTCTGCCAAGATTTTGGATAGGATTTTCTGACAAGGGTCGATAAAGGAGATAGGTCTGTAGTAGGGGCGGTAGCATGGGATCCTTGCCTTTCTTGTGGAGGACTTTTATATAGGCATTTTTAGATTCTGGACGTAAAGAGCCAGAATGGAGGACCGAATTATAATAGTTTGCGAGAATCGGGGCAATTTGGTCAGTTAAGATTTTATATAGTTCCCCTGAGAACCCGTCAGGGCCCGGAGCTTTCCCTGCTTTCAGATGGCGAATGGCTGCCTTGACTTCTAGCTCAGAGATGTCTTCGTTTAGCATGTCCCTCTGCAAACTAGACAATTGGGGGAGCTTTACTTTAGATAGGAAGTGGTCTGACGTGGGAGATTGACTGTCTGAGGAGTAGAGCACTGTATAGAATTGTCTAAAGGTGTCATTGACACGCTTCGCAACACAATTTAAAGGACCGTCAGGGGCTCGGATGGATGGAATATGTGTGGGTTTGTGGGAACCTTTCAAGATTCTAGACAGGAGTTTCCCTGACTTGTTCCCGTATCGAATAGAGTAGAGTGCATGTGGGATCTATGTAATTTTTCCCTCGGTCCGCCCATAGATCGAACTCGGGGTTTGGCCTTCTCCCACTCCACTCTATGCGTGTCCGACCCATCTTCCCTAAGAAAGGCTTTATAAGTTTCCTAAAACCCTCTCAGAAGTAGAAATAGGAGCTCTTGAGATTTTTTCTGTATGAGGAGGTGTAGGCTATCACTCTGCCTCTTAATACCACCTTTGCTTTTGCCCAATAAAGGGGCCGGGTCATTTAGGGGGACTTCTTGTCCTTGGCGAACACCACACCATCTTTGACCATATCCCAAACGCTTTTTGGGCCAGGTACGCGGGGAACTTCCAAAAAAATCCGGCCCTAGGAACTGTCCGCCAACCCAAAGGGAAATTTTGGGGCAGGTCAAAATTTACCAGACCATAATCTGTGCTGTTCCACTCTTTTATCAGGGTCTAAACCAATAAGAAAATCAGCCGGGCCACACTGAGGACCAGGGAAAGAAAGTAAAGTCTTTCTCGGGGGGGACCTTTTCTCCCAAACAATCGGGAGGCTGCAGTATCCGCCAGGTGCTGCAGAAACCCCTTACCGGGGCATTGGGTATTCCCCCCTTCTGAATGCTTAAGGCCACCCCTTCCGTCCAAAAGGGCCATAACCCCTTCATATCCCCCCTATGATCTGCGCTGGTTCGGGTCATTGGGAATCCCTACGAAAGATCTAAAAGAAGGCCCATTGTGGCCATTTTGGGCCGATACATTATAAACGGAAACGTACCTCCCCCTTTAAAGGGCCAGGTGAGAAAGCTCCCTTCTGTATCAAAGTTATTGAGATTAGCTGAACGAAATTTTATTTTAAAGGTACGACCCCGCTTTTTCCCCCCCCGCTGGGGAAAACCCAAAGACAAACCAACCCACACCTCTCAAGAGCTTTAGAAACCTCCGCCTTTTGATGAAATTCCTTTAAAAGGACAATATCCGGGAATTTCTTTAAATGCGGATCAACCCTTTTCCTTTAAAACGGGGAAAATACCCCTTTAAGTTCCAGGGATGATCCGCATATAATTTGGGTTAACTGGCCCTCCTGGAGCAAAATTGGCCCGCCCAAAAATATTTGGACCACCATAAGGAGGCTGTAGCACCATGAAAGTGAGTAGAGGAATGCATCGCACTAGTACAGAACTGTAAGAACACACCATTAACCAAACAGGTATATGTTGTTCAGCAATATAAAACATAAATACCAACACCAAAGAGAGATCCATCCTTCTCTCCCTAAGTTGTGTGACGTGACTCCCTTTTTTCCAGCGACAGGGGAATGTGTATAAGCAAGAAAAGGCACCACAACCCAATCCCCCCCCCAGCAAAGCTAATATCTATTCTACTGCCAGACCTAATTGAATACAACTGAAAACCGCCACAAGTGACATTTGACAAATTTAGAGCCACTTAAGAGTAAGCCAGTGGTAGGTGCCCTGAAAACTTAAAGGATATTCGCTGTAGAAGAGTCCAAGACGCGACGAAGTTTTAATGGATCCAGACGAGAAGTTCATAGTCCTCAATCCGGGGCGTGTTCCGGTAGAGACTCCGCTCTTGGTTGGCTTCGTTCCTTAGGCGAGAGTGGTGGAGGAGACGGCAATCGGTTCCAGGGAGAGTCCCTCGTTCGCTTCTTGGTGAAGGTTTCAAGATTATAGCCTCCAGATGGCGACCTAGGAGGTCTAGAAAGGTCCCCCAAGTCCAGAACTTTGGAAAGAGATTGTAAGCCTCCACAGCCGAAGCAAAGAAACGAGGAGGACCATCCGGATCCAGCACCTTGTGAGTCGCCGGGTATAGAATTTGGAATCTGATTCTTTGTTTAAAGAGTGCCGTGCAGATCTTGCTGAACGCTCTGCGTCGTTGGGAGACATCAGCGGAAAAGTCCTCAAACAGCAGAACTTTGTGGCCTTTTATGAGTAGAGGAACATTCAACTTGCGATAAGCCCTGAGGATTTCCGACTTGTCATTAAAGTCTAAAAACCATAATGACAGTGCGGTTTCTTGGTCTTACTTGCGCCCTTGAAGATTGGGAGGCTTTATCCTCCGGTGCACTCTTTCAACATGACACGCGTGATTTAGACCTAGAGCTGCTGGTAACTCTTCCTGGCATAAATCCTGGAGGTCTCTTTGTTTAACTGATTCAGGCAACCCCACCATCCTCAGAATGCTCCTTCTGGAGCGATTTTCGAGATCCTCAATGTGCTCCTGTTGGACCAACTGAGCTTTGGCACAGAGCTTGAGCTTGGCATTTAGGGCACTATTGTCGGTCTCCAGATCGTTAATTCTCATCTCTAGTTCATCCATTCTGACGGCCTGAGCATGGACCTCTTGTTGTAGTTTTGTCAGAGAGGCCTGGACTGTTGTTTCTAAAGCAGCCTGCAGGTCAGGGGCTATATGCCTGGCCACTTCCCTGGCCAGTAATTTGTAGTCTATGGGATAGGGTGAATGGCTGCTGTGTGGGGTGCTGATGTAACTGAGCTGTTCCCCAGGCTCTGCATCCCCTCTGCTGCTGCTGCTGTGCCCCCCTCCTCCTCTCTGACCAGCTTATGCTGGGCAGCATGTGGAGCGGCCGCTATCTTAGGCTCTGCCTATTGTTGTTCTTGGGCGGCTCCTGGACGCTGTGCGCTCCGCAAAATGTACCGCTCCATCAGGTGGTGACGCGGCTGGTGAGCGGACCTTCTGCGGGTCTTTTCCAGGTCCAGTCGGTGCTGCTAGAAGCAGCTATTTGCGGGTCTCGCTGGCAGGGGGCCGGGAGCCAAGGCGCACTACATCCCGCTGCGCAGGGAACGGGAACCGAAAGTCCCTAATCACAATGATAACACAGGAATAACATGAACCCAGATGTGACATAGCACAAGGTGACATAATGATGTCATCATACAGATACAATGCACACAGTGATGCCACAACATGGAGATCGTTCACACAGTGATGTCACAGCACAAGACGTATCTACTCTGCAGTGATGTACAGGTATTAGTCACACGATGATAACACATAGCAGAGATCCAGATAGGGTATAACACAATATCACATAATGGAGTCGCCATGCTGAAAAAATGCACACAGTGATGTCACAGAACATGACATATCTGCTCTACAGTGATGTACAGAGATAATCTACATAAAGATAACACAGGAATAACATAGACCCAGATGTGACATAGCACAAGGTGACATAATGGAGTCACCATACAGATACAATGCACATAGTGATGTCACAGCACAGGAATAATGTGAAGCACAGATAATGCACATAGCAGGGATGCAACGAGTTCTCTCTTCCATCACCCATAGAAATCATGAGCTTCGTCTCTGTGGAGATTTGTCTCCTTAGTTCTTGGGCTCCACTACAGCTGCTTTGCCTGCTTCCCAGCTTGTTCCATCTATGGTAAATCCCTATTATTAATGGAGATTATTATTCACTGCTCTAAATGGGCTTCAGGGTCATTGCTTTAAAAATAATAATCTAGAAGATTCCTTTCACTTCTTAGATGCAAAGATAAAAATCTCCAATTATTTGTGTTACACGGAATCCTGAATAAACCCGATTACTCCACCTCAATGAACCGGCCAAAAAACAGCACAATCTGCTCCTTAGCGATCGGGGATGTAACTGAGGCACAATATTGAATCCCTTTTACTTCATCCATGTTTCTCCTGTTTGGGACGTGTCCCATGAACGGCGTCCGTCATCTATCATCTCAGGAGTTCATTATCATATCTTCCTATTGCTCCGTGCCGCTGTCAATGGACTCTCCGCTCCGTCAGCACATTCCGCCGATCTTCAGGATTTCCAAAAATATTTGACTCCATGATTAATGATCTTCTTACACGAAGCTGAAAGTAAAGATAATGTGAATGGCATTTAATTTATAGGATTCTGGGAATCATCTAAAGGTCGTTTCCTGAAATATTCTATTCAATCTCTTTCCAGAGTCGTCAGCTAATTCTAACACTTTTCAACTTCCACTAAAATAACAAGGTATTTCATCTGCCACTTCCTTCCACCGACGGTCTGGACGCGGCCAAATCTCCCTGCGTTTAATTAAACTGTAAATCATTTCTAGAAGGTTTTTTTCTATAGGAATAAACAAAATTGTGCCAGATTCAGAAGAAAAGCAATTACAGTAACTTCACCGCCCGGTGCCTAAAATATCATGTGATGACGTGAGAGTCACCTTCTGACAAAGCTGCCTTCTTCTAGAACTGGAAGCCTTGACGTGAGGGAGCAGCCTAATGACGTCACTGTCATCTATTATCTCTGTTCAGATATTACCTCTCCTATCCCGACTAAACTGGTCGTGTAACCCTGTAAAGTCGGCAGATCCCTGGTTTATTACAGTCTCCTTCCTCTGGTGGGTTCCATGTTGAAAGCTCCTTCTGGGCCATACGAGCACCACATGAGCCCGTCCCGAAACATTTGCTCTATTAGATTGACTGGACGCCTTTCTATGGAACATTCATGCACAATACTGAGGAATGATAACATTTATATCTGGGTTTTCATGGGTTTATTTCATTTGATTGTTTTTTTGTGTGCTTGAAAACGTTGCTGCTTTTTAGTCTGGAGATGGGCTTGTGTCTGCTGGGGAGTCTCTGCTACTC
>JAODAL010065246.1:0-18320 GCA_025379985.1 Phyllomedusa bahiana | reverse complement strand
GTTTCATGTTTTTAAAGAAGACAATAAATAATTTTTTTATACCTTTCTAGGGCATCCCTGAAAATTTGTATTTGGAGTCTTTTTGGAATGGGGAAAAAAAGGATACCCCCCTTTCAGGTATGCAACACAGCCTCTATAAGGATCAAAAATTTGCCCACTTGCTAGAGGACGAAGATCCCGTCTTTTTGGCCCACGAAAAAAAACCCCGCCCCCAGGGGAGGGGAGGACTTGCAATAAACCCCCTTTTGGGTTCTCCTTGTAAAGAAACATACCCAAAGGTCTCAGGTCCCCCGGCAGGGAAAACCCTGCCCGGGAGGAGACTTCCAGCAAAAGATCAAGGGGCAGTAATATGGACGAGGGGGCGCAATGTTCAGCTTGTTCTCGGAGAAGCATTAAAGGTTTTTATAGGGTGGGGAAAGGCCCCCCAAGCTTAGATGGCACAGGAGAAGCTTAAGCACCGGGGCAGGTGCCACCAAACAGCGAAAACTGACACTCCGAACCCCAACTCAAGATTTTCCGTCGCCTTCGGAAAAGGAAGCTTGGCGTGCACCCAGGGGAAACCCAGGAGAAGGGATTGGAAAAAGGGGGTAGCACGTAAAACGCAAGTCTCTCCTTGTGCAGTCAAAACCCCCTATTTGTAGACCAGAGGTCAGTGCGGAACCGAATTAGACCCCTGAAATCTTCCACTGACAGGGGAGATGAGTGGGGGCTATCCAGGGGATCACAGGGGAATTATGCTGGGAACCGGGGGAGGCCCAAGAAATTTCCAGTGCCCCGGAGCCCCAGAAGCAGCAAAAGTGAAACGGGGAAACCTGACCCAGGCGAGGGTCAAGACATGGTCAGGCGGGAGGGGCCCTTGCTCTCACCGGGGGAACCATCCCCTACCCCCCCTGGTGGCCAGTTTCCTGGAAAAATTGATGCGCAGAGGGCAGATCGGGGGAAATGGTCTTAACTCCCACAGTAAAAACCAGATTCCCCCACTTTTCGGGTTGCTGACCAGATAGGTGGGCTCTATACTTCCATGGCCCTTGGCAGCACGAATACTGGCCAAAACGGGGGAGACAAGGGGTCTACCGTCACGTTTTTTGCCGGGTTCCCCCTGGCTTTCCGAAAAAACAGATGGCAACCGAGTGGCCAGGGAGATAAGGCACTCAAGGAAGACGGAGGTCCCGGGCAGAGGGGGCACCCTTTTTAACAGGGAAAGGAGGCCCTTCTTAAAGGTGCGGTTAACGAGCTTCATTCCATGTAATTTGGGAAGCCAAGTGGGGAATAACGGCGAAAATCGCTACAGATGGGGGCCCCCTTTGGCGCGGGTTTTTTAAGGCGGGTCTCGCAGAAGAACCGGGGGCAGGTTCCTCGAAAAACCCCTGAACTTGGTGAGGAATGTAGCAATTTTGGCCGGATCGGTGTCCCTGCCCCAGAGGGGGTACCCCACCCGGGCTTTTCCCGGGAGAAGGGGCTGGCCAACCACTTTTGACTTTTTGGGAAGAAAATTTGGTTGCCCTTAAATTCGAATGCGGGAGCATTGGGTGACAAAGCCCCTGGGGCCTTGGAGTCCCCATCAAATTTTGGGACGCATAGACAGAGGACCCGTGGACCGCATCGGGGACGGAACCGAAGGGCCGGGAGCCCGGGGAGGGGTTGCTGCTTAGCACCAAAAAACTTTTTGAATCATGGCGGAGAGATGGTTATTGCGGGGCTTGTGACGTCTTTGATGTGAGCCAAGGGGGTTTGGGGTCACGTCGGGCGTAAGGCACTTTAGCGGGATCAGGGCCGGGGATCTTACTGTCACAATGGAGAAGGGGATTTGGGACCGCCCAAGCGTGGCAAAGCCACCCAGGAGCGGAATCTAAGTATTTCCCCGGTTTTTTCACCAAGCCCGCCGAAAGGGGATGGATTGCTGCGGGGGAGTCTACCAGGCCGCAACCCTCCCCCGGTGATTTGTTTGCGGAGGAGCTGAGGTGTAGTGGTACAAATTCGTCAGGAGCTCGAGTGGGGGCAGGCAGGGGGTTAGGCAGACGGCTAGGTTTCGTGGTCGGGAAGGTAAAAGGGAGGGCAGGGCGGCAAGATTCGGTCGAGGAACAGAAGCAAATTACGGTAAAAAAGGTAAAAACAACAAGGTGGAACTCTTTCTCTACAGGCTTAAGGCAAAAGGGGAAACCCGGCACAAGACTCAGGAAGGGCGGGCTTAAAAGGGCATGACCGGAAATCCCCAAAAAACCGGGTTGCAGGCCTTTAAATTTTCCAGAGCCAACACGCGTCCCCTAGGGATGGGGACGCAAGCCGGGGAACTGGAGCTGCAGCAGGAGGCGGGGGGTTAAGTAGGGGGTACCCGGGGGCGGGGGTTTGGGGGGTTTTGCCTACTGCCCCTCGAGGGGGCCCGCTCGGTGGGGGCCACAGGGTGTCCACGCCCCGGGGGACAGGGGCGGGGGCCCACCCATGACATTTTAAAAAGCTTTGGGCCGTCAAAGCAGGATTGACACACATTTCTACTACCCAGCTATCCGTGTTACACTGACATGAGTACAAGAGTTTTATATAGTGTAGTTTTCAGGCTGCAGAGCTCTAAAAAGTGTTTACTTAGCTAACGGAAAAGCTTTCAAAGTTCGTTACTAGAGATAAGACTCTGCATGAGGTGACTCACAATGGACAGACTTAGTGAGTGAAGGCGTCTTAGAGCAATGAGAGATCAGAAGGAGCAAGGAGAGATGGGGAGAGAGATGGTCATAACCAGAGAAAGTTATGTACTCTAAGAGGAGATAAAATCTTTATCTCCTGACCAAAGAAAAATCAACAAAGCAAAGTATTTAAAAGTCTGCAATTTCCTGTCCTTACATGCAAAAAGTTAATCAGCCCCCTTAACATTACAATATATTAGCTAATCAGCCATACAATTAAAATTACAAGGGGTATGATATATGAGGCAGCAAGTAAACTAAAAGTTCTGTAAAGGGGTGTTCCCATCTCATGCTTTGATAGCATATCAATAGGATAAGCCATCAATTTGCAATAAGTGTGAGTCCCATCTCCACACAAAACAGAGAGTAGGTTGCACATGCACACTACTCTCCATTATGTTCTATGGGAGGTCTGAGGACAATAAAGCAGTGTTTTAGGCTGTAATTGGAAATCCCATAGAACAGAGTGGCGAGTAGTGCACAAGTGCAACCTATTTCATGTTCTAAATGGAGACTTTCAGGGACTCCAGAGATAGATACAGGCTGCTTAGGTGGGACTCTCACTTACCACACTTTAATGGCATATAATATCAATATATCATCAATAGTGATGAGCGAACCCTAAAGAGTTTGCTTTCGATTTGAACTTCGAAGTTAGAGTCGTGTGGTTTGAAGTTAGTGCCGAAAACGAGCCCCATTAAAGTCAAAGGGAGAAGATTTTGAGGGTAATTTTTATACCTATACAGGTGAGGAGAAGCTGTAATTACCATCCATAAACTGGATTCATGGAGCAACTTAGTGAAGAACATTTGGCTCTTCATTCCTTTCAATGGCTAACTGAAAAGATGAGGACAGCTTGCAAGCAGGGGCGTATCTATAGGAGGTGCAGCGGTAGCAGCTGCTACGGGCTCTGCATCCTGATAGCCCAAAAGCTCCTTTGACACATAGGAGTTTTGGAGACGGTGTGTTATACCATTACTGAACCCCAAAAATTGCTAAAATGATCTTTTCTTCAATCAGAATAATTCAAGCAACCACTATTTTAAATAGATTTCTCTCTATAGGAGATTTGGTAATGGTGTGTTATGTAATAACTAAACCCCCAAAACTGGCAAAAATGGACCTATTTAGGCACAACACATACACTAGTAATGATACATTATGTGCCTCCATAACGCAATGTACCTATCGAGTCGCCCCCTTAATACACTAGCAATGATATGCTATGCACCTTGATTGCGCAATGCACCTTTTTTTGGTGCATTAAGTTAACTATGCAGATAGTGTTGAGCGATTATTATCGACAGAGTTGAAATCGGCACAGTTTTTATGTTGATCGGATTTTTTTAGATCACGCATAATTTAGGTTAAAATCTGTGCATCATCACTAATATCGCCCCATTTTCGGCGCTTTCTTGTCATTTGGCAGCCAGAAAAATCAGCTTACAGAATAGAGCAGGGTGAGATGTGTGTGCGACGTCATGACTGGGATGTGTATGGTTGCGATTGGCTGAAAAATCACATGACCTCGTTTTTACATAGAACAGCCCCTTCCTGTTCATGATCATGTCTGTCAGCGTCTCATAGCAGTAGAGACTGCGCTCTGCCTGTGTCCCAAAAAAGCTCAGCAAAATTATTCTATTTCTTCACAGAGAAAGCTCTACTGTTAGCTGTATCCTTACAACTTAGTTAGATCAGAGATTTGAAGATTTTATGTAGTTAGGTAGAGAAATCTACCGCTGTAAAATCACGGAGGGGAGTTGGGGGGGGGGGATGGTCCCACGGGCGAACCAGACAAGCTCTTTAAAGAATACTAGATAAAGTTCACCAAGACTTAGTGTAGACATTGCACTGCAATAGCTTTATTATTAACAGTTTTCTATTAAATATTTCCTGGATATTGGGCAGCCTGAACTTATATTAGGATACACATCTTTTCTGTTAATGCAGGTCTCCCTTTTTTAGGTGCAAAACCCACTTTTATTATCAGTATACATTTCAGATAGTGTTCTTTTTCAATTTGCCCATTCCAGCTTTGTTGATATGGCCACCTTGAAGTTAAATTAGAATCCAGCAATTTTGTAGTCAGCACAGGTTGATAGGTGCCAAAAATACCTTTTATTATCCGAATACATTTCAGATACGTATTTTTTCACTTTGGCGCAGTACAGCTTTGTTCATTGAGGCACCTTGCACTTAAATGTGAATACAGCAATTTTGTAGTCACAACAGGTGAATTGAAAGGTGCCAAAAATACCTTTTATTATCCGAATACATTTCAGACAGGTTTTTTTTCACTTTTGGTCAGTCAAGCTTTGTTGATAGATCTACTTTGCAGTTAAATTTGAATCCAGCAACTTTGTAGTCACCACAGGTGTACTGATAGGTGCAAAAAATACCTTTTAATATCCGTATACATTTCAGACAGGTGTTTTTTTCACTTTTGGTCAGTCAAGCTTTGTTGATAGATCTACTTTGCATTTAAATTTAAATCCAGCAACTTTGTAGTCACCACAGGTTAATTGGTGCGAAAAAATACCCTTTATTATCCGAATACATTTCAGACAGGTGATTTTTTCACTTTTGGTCAGTCAAGCTTTGTTCATAGAGCTACTTTGTAGTTAAATTTGAATACAGCAATTTAGTAGTCACCACAGGTAAATTGATAGGTGCCAAAAAATACCTTTTATTATCCCGTATACATTTCAGATACGTGTTTTTTTCACTTTGGCTCAGGCCAGCTTTGTTGATAGAGCGACCTTTCAGTTAAATTTGAATCCAGCAATTTTGTTTTGATTTGAGGGATTTGAAAATAGCTGTGATTTGCCGTCTTTTAATAAGAGACTTTCCAAAACTCTTCCATACCTTCTCAAATTTTTATATTTCTGAACATGGAGCGGCATTCAGGTGGTAAGCGAGCAAAGAGGAGGGTAGGACATGGAGGTAGAGGTATGAGAGAAGGTGCTCCTTCTAGTGCTGGCGACAACACGCATGCCAGCGGATCGTCAGTTGCAGGACCGACAGGCCTGTCATCACTGGGTCAGGGCCCTGTGAATCTCAGTAACGAACAGCGTCGCCAATCTGTCCTTCAGTGGTTAATGCAACTTACATCCAGCAGTCTTACCTCCTCGTCCTCCCAGTCACGGCCACAAATGTCGTCATCAGCATCATCAGCATCCGTCCAACATGAAGCAGCCCAAATGTAAACTCGTGTACCCACCACTGTGGATAATCCATTTTCTGAAGACCTCTTTGATGACAAAATGCGGTTGGGGTCAGAAGGCATGTTAAAAAAACAAGAGGCCAAAGAGGATGATTTTCTCTGCTCTGATGCCCAGTTACCGATGCCATCAGAGGAGGAGAAGGAAGCCGGTCAATCGGCAAAAATCTTGGGCGGTCGGCAACGCCTTGCAGTCCCTCTTGCTTGTAGCCCGCAGCTCCTGGATGCAGAATGTCAGGACGACCAAGTCACCTGAGTTGATGATGATTATGATGACATTGCGGATCCAACGTGATCTTTTCCGCAGAATTTGCTTGAGAGTGCTCCATCACTGGATGAGCAGGAAGACGATGGGGTAGTGTCAGTACGGGTCCCGCCTCAAAAAGGGAGAGGGCGGTCGCAGAAGACCGCTGATATGATTCCGCCAGCCACGGTCAGCGCAAACCCCGCTGCTCGCTTATCGCCGTCAAAAAGGTTCAGGACCTCTCAAGCCTGGGCCTTCTTTGAGAAAGCCTCTGATTCCCCAGCATGTCATATCCCCTTTGCCGTAAACCCCAAAAAGTAGAGGCAAAAACCCTTGGGTGGTTAACCACCACCAACATGTCTATCACACAGCGAATCATGAGTTAAATGGACCCAAATTTGGGCCAAAAAAAGGGCCAAACCGACGCCGGGCCCCCAAACCACTGTCACACCCTCGTCCCCCCTCCTCCTCCGCCCCACCAAGCGTTCCTCAGCGGCCCATGTCTCTCGAGTCATGATCAGAGATCAGCCCCCCGCTTCAGCCTCCACCGTCGCCCGAGTACCACCACACCACAAAACCCCCACCCTCCCCCCACTCCTTTCCCGCCAGTTTAACGCCCTGCAAACCCCGTACAGGGGCCAGTTCTAGCACCAGCCTTCTGTTTTCCCATTTTTGGGAGCAAAAAAAAACCTTTTAAAAACCCAAACCATCCCAAACCCAAAAACCTGAATTCGGCTTTGGGGGTTTTTGCCTTAAAAAATTTTCCCTTCCCGGGCTGGGGGACACAAGGGTTTCCCCGCCACGTATGGCCCCTTGCCCCCCCCAAACCAGATCCCGAAGGCATTTTTTTTTGCCAGAAAAAGCCGTCCCCCCCTCCCCGCCAGTGTCATCAAAAATTTTCAGCCGTTCTGCATTGGGGCCCAAAAAATCCATCTACCCGCCAAGGGACTAAAAGCACGGCCCGGCCGTAATCTCTGGACGCTCACGGTGAGCTGGGGGATGTTCTGGGGTGACGGGGGCCCCTTCAGGCTCGCGCCCTCTTAAAAACCGCAGGGATGGTGCAGGGCTCTTTCCCCCCCCAAGGTCCTCTGGGGCATCACGTCCCCAGAGAAACCAGGCCGGTTTAAAAAAATTAATCTGTCTTGGAGACCGCCACAAAAAAGGTCGGGAGCTTTTTGGACGGCTCTCCGCAAAGAGCCCCAGCGCTGGGGGTGCCAAGAACCTTGTCCAGGAAAAGGTGGGTGCATTACGGGAAAAAAATCTGCGGCCACCCTTAAACGGTAGGGGGAGCACACCCTTGCCGGGCAATGTCTTTAAACCTTGTCTTCGGAAATTTCTAAAGAGCTACCCAGTCTGGACTGCCTCCCCTGGGGAAAGGCTCAAGTTAAGTTCCATTTCCCGCCTTGCACCCTGTTTTTGTCCCGCCTGGTGCTTTGCCGTCCCTCCCGTGAACCGTCTCTTGTTGACTGGCAACCCCGGGGAAATTTCCTCCCTCCACATGCTCCAGCGATTGTGGCAGCACGCAATCCCATTACGCATACAAAGTGACACGGCCTAAACAAGCAGGGGTGCGCCCTCGGGGTTGAGCCACCGAGAGTGGAGGCAGGTGAAAGAGCCGTTTTAGGAAAAGCCCCCAAAAATGGTCATGCGGACGATGCCCTTGCACATGAGCATTGGGGTTTGATCTTAGTTCTGAACGATCGTTGGACACTCGAAAAAAACAGGTCCCCCCACGAGGGAGGAGGAGACGGACCAAGCGGACACGGACCTTTTTTCCCCGTCGGAAACCCACAAGGCCCGGACGTTTCTCAATTTTATCGTCTTTTTAGGAAAATTGGTTTTCGGGGGTCCAGGGCTAGTGCAAGCGGGCCATCACCTCAAGGTCCCATCATCTGAGCAAGTCAGGGCTGTGTTTGAAGCTGTCCGAGGAAGGGAGGAGGGGAGGAGGTTTTTCTAGACAAGGACGTTACCACGTCCTGCCTTGGGAAAGAGGTTGGGCGGAATTTGGGGCGAAGGTGAAATGGGAAGATCAGTTTGCTATCCCCCTCGACCCAGAGGTTTGGGGAAAATAAAGGCCCCATCTCCACTGAGTGCTTGGATGCCCCATTTCCCCAACATGATCCCCCATTAATGCCATAAAAGGGACAACAGTTACTGGTGGCCCCCTCCGGGATCCCTGGTACAAAAAAAAAACTCAAACTTCCTTCCCCCCACCAAATAGAGAGTAAAATGCAGGAAAGGGGCCCTGCTGTTTGATCAACTAGACTTTCTTTGCTCTATTCACGTTCTTCAAATTCACGGGGAACAACTCACGACTTTACGCAGTAAGTCCAAGTACCCGTGGGGGCAGCAGCAGCAGCAGGCAAGGTGGCAGAAACCTAATGGGTGACCTCTGGCAATCTTTATTTACCACCTCACCCAAAAGCATGCAATGCAGGGGACCATACAACACACAGAGAAAACTTTTAAAATCATGGGGCACGACTACGCTCTCAACACCATGTTTTTGTATGTGTTCCGACCCAATAGACTTTGGTACCAAAAAGGACGAAAGGGGCCAGCCCCCTCGCCACCCATAGAGGTGTTGTCCTGCCCCCAGCCAGCGTAATATTGACGGACCTTCCACAGCTGGAGGAATCATTAAGAAAAAACATTCGGCTTTCCAAGAAAAAGTGGATTTTGACTTTCATCAAAAGAATCAGGCATGGTCTCTGAGGTTGTGCCCCAATTGCCGAGTCACCCATTAGTTGCCCGTCTACTTCACATTCCTCTTCAAAAAGAAATATCCCCTTGAAAACTTTTTTTTAAAAGATCATTTTTACTGCAATTTTTTTTCTCTTTTCCCAAAAAGTCATTTTGCTGTTTGCTGGAGGGGAAATGTAAAAAACAGCAAAGGGTTTTAGACAACACCGATTCCATTTATTTCTTTTCTTTAGAAGTTTTTGCATTGTCAATGGGTTTTTAGGGCATGTTGCGTGAAACAGCTATTTTTTTGGTCCTTTGGAAAAGAATGTGGCTTCTAAGTGGCATTTCTCCAACACAATTTTTAATAGTGGGTGAGAAGTCTATTTATAATTTTTTGGGGTCTGTTGCTGTGAGAACAGCAAAAATCATGGGCCTTTTGGGAAAAAAATGTGGGTTTTTTTTTAAATGGCATTTTTCCCTCACAATTTTTTAACATGGGGTGAGAATCATTTTTATAATTTTTTTGGGTCATGCTCTTTAAATGAGCAATACTCAGGTCCTTTCTAAAAAAAATTTTTTCTTACAGCATTTGTTTTTCCAATTTTCAAAAGTGGCCAAGGGGCATGTTTTGAATTTTGGGGGGGTTTTTTTTCTGTGACATCCTATACTAAAGGTCCTATTATAAAAAAATGTTTTTCTAACAGAATTTTTTTCCATTGTCCAAAAGGGCTCAAGGTCATGCTTTTAATTTTTTGGGGGATTTTGCTGTGACCAGTATACACAGGTCCCATTATAAAAAAAAAATTTTTTCTAACAGACATTTGGTTCTTTTACAATTGTCAAAAGTGGCTCATGGGGCAGTTTTGAATTTTTTTGGGGCATTTTGCTGTGACAGCAGCTTTCTACAGGGCCTTTATAAAAAAAATTTTTCAACAGACTTTTTTTACAGTTTTCAAGAGTTGGGGGGCAAGGGTGATGGTCTGTCAGAAAACAGGAATAGGTAGGACCTGTTAAAGGACACATATTGCAAAATACTTGTTTTTTGCAAGACTTTAACATAGCTTCAACCCCGTATTGAGACAACCCATTTAATAAAATGAAAAAAAGAGAAACAAAAATATGGTGGGGTTCCATCCTATTTTAAAAATGTGTTTTCTAGAATTAAACTACTAAAAAACTTCTGTACAAAAAGCTGTAAAAAAATTCCCTGAATTTTACAAGGGGTACGGGAAAATTGACCCAAAGAGGTTTTCAGAGGACTGGATATGGAGCACGGACGAGAACAAATTTAAAAGACAAATTTCCCCCCACACGTTGAGTAAAAGAGAAAAAAAATGCCCAAAAAAAAGGGCACCCGGGGGGAACAGGAGCGTTTAACCACCTGTTTTCCAATTAAGCTCAATTGTCCGCATCATACGGAAAGGGGGAAGGCACCCCGGACAGGGACAGTATTGTCCAGTGAAACTAAAAAGGGGGTTGAAAGACTCCTTTTTCCGGGCCTTTTTTAAACGGGGGCATGTAGAAATTTTAAGGGTCATGCTGCGGTCCCCAGGGGACAGGGATATTCTTTCCAAATGAAAAACTAAAATGGTTTGGGTTTAAAGATCCTTTTTTTGCATTTTTAATCTGTGGTCAACGGTTTTTGGCATTCTGCGGTACAGGGGCAGATAAGCAATGTCATTCAACTAAAATGGTGGTTTTTAAAACTCCTTTTTCCCCCACTTTTTTTAAAACTGGGGAACAGAGGTTTGGGGTATGCCGTTTTCCCGGGCAGGGGTTTTCAATGTCCATTCAAGTAAAAAAATGGTTCAAATCATACTGCCCTTTTGGCCTTTTTAATTTTTGGGTCATCAGGTTTAAGGGTCATCGTGGTGCAAACGGATAGTGAATGGGTTTTGAGTTTTTTCTGTGGCTTTTAACCTAAGTGGTTGCCCAAGATGTAGCGTATCCATTTGTGGATGTTAATTCCCTTCTCCAGCCCTGTTTTGGGTTAAAAGAAGGTGTTGTTGCTTCCCATAGATTTAATGGTCATCGTGATAGCTATCATCACCAAACGAATATCTTATTGGTTAATTGCGTTAAACGACCATCACCCTATACATAGTCACGTAATCGCTCATCACTATATCAGAGTATACCAGATGCCCGATTCTTTAAAGGTTTTTATTTTTAGGCCCTTTACACTGATTAAATGTGCCTAAAAAATGCCATGGTGATGCCAATTTTCAGACATGTCACCCTTAAAGTATATTCTGGGCATGGAGTTCACTATAGCCTCGAAGATTGCCCCTGGAAACCTCTTCAACTTCTCCTTGACGACATTATGTAGAATTTTGCACTCCTCCTTCCGTTTGAGGTTGTCCCACAGATACTCAATAGGGTTTAGATTTGGAGACATGCATGGTCAATCCAGAACCTTTACCCTTGTTTTCTTTAGCAAGGCAGTGGTTCTCAACACACAGCCATCAATGTCTTAACTGTTGGCAAAGTGAGTACACCCCCTTAAGTAAAAATGGACAAATTGTGCCAATAATATCAAACTCTTTATAGTGTGCTTCTAAATTTTGCTATAGATAAAATGTTCCTCAACCTTTAAATGTAACCAACATAATATATAGTAGCAACATTGGGAAAACCTTCTTCAAGAAACCTTAACTAAGTATCAAAAACAAATGCAACATACAATGTATAGCCTTGTTAGGCTTACCACACAATTCCTTGACATGTTCATGGAATCACGCTCATCCACCCAAGAGGTAAATTGAAAATGCATAGTTCAACGACTTCCTGGATGAACTGAGCAGCCTGCACAACTTTTGGACCCACTGCAAAGTCTCTAAGGACAACCCTTTTTTCTCATGCACTCCTCCTCCATCCCTTTGAGGACTGCCCCACAGATGCTCAATAGGGTTTAGGTCTGGAGATATGCTTAGCCAGTTTAAGACTTTTACCATCATTTTCTTTAGCAAGGCAGTGGTTGTCTTGAAGGTGTGTGTGGGGTCATTATCATGTTAAAATACTGCCCTGGAGCACAGTTTCCGAATGGAGAGGATCATGCTCTCAATGAAGTGGAGCTCTCCACAGCTGGAAGCACTCATGCAGTCCCAAACCATGATACTCCCACCTTCATGCTTGAATATAAGCAAGATGCACTTTTCCTTGTACTGTAGAAAGGTACGAGGAAAATTAAAGCCGTTACGGGAGCGCACCCTCGTGTCTTTGAGTGGCACACCAATGGTAATAAGAGTGTGTTACTGTATCTGCTCACCTGGTGTAGTTGTGCTGATGAAGGAGGCACAACTCTCCATTAGGCGATATGCCAGTGTCACCCGGTAAGGAGCTCGCTGCTAGTTCCACTGTCCTGGTCCCAAGCGGAGGAGTGCAGGGGAAGATGAGTAAAATCAAGTAAAAACCCGATAATTGGCCCACTAAGAAAGCCAACAACTAGGCGGTTCCAAAATAGCTTAGAGACTCCAATGTTATAAGAAAAAGGTAAAAATACCGTATTTATTGGGCAAAGTTATGCATTACGTGCAAAATTACACTTCCTTAGTCTGAGTGCAGGGGAAGATGAGTAAAATCAAGTAAAAACCCGATAGTTGGCCCACTAAAAAAGCCAACAACTATGTGGTTTCAAAATAGCGCAGAGACTCCAATGTTATAAGAAAAAGGTAAAAATTGCATTTCATCAGTCTATTTTGGAACCGCATAGTTGTTGGCTTTTTTAGTGGGCCAACTATCGAGTTTTTACTTGATTTTACTTGTCCTTGTACTGACACACTTGAGTTATTTTGAGGGCACACCAAATTTACACTGTTATACAAGCTGTGACTGACTTTACCTTGTATCAAAGTGTCATATCTTCAGTGTTTTCCCAAGAAAACATATAATACAACATTTACAAAATTGAGAGTGGTGTACTCACTTCGTTAGATATCCTGGAACATGGGAATGGCCACCCACCGAATGCTATAGTAATTCCGGAAACGTCAGCCTATAATAGCTGGGTATCAGCCATTCTAGATATACATGTCAGCAACCTATGGCTACGGACACAAAATAGCTGGCTTCCTCAACCAGACCAGATCCTCAATGGTGCAACTATGAAGTATGTGGTGGAAACATTATACTTTGGTGGTGCTTTTCTGCAAAGGGGTCAGGACAACTGACCATATTGTAGGGAGAATGGATAGGACCATGTATCGTGACATTTTGGCCAACACCCTCCTTCCTTCAATAAGAGAAGTGAAAATGGATCGTGCCGGGGTGACAAGGCCCCGAAACACACAGCCAGGGCCACTAAAGTGTGGCTCTGTAAGAAGCATTTTAAGGTCCTCCACTAGTCTAGTCAGTCTTCAGAGCCGAACCTAATCAAAAATCTTTGGAGTGAGCTGAAATTCAATGTAGCCCAGCAACAGCCCTGAAACCTGAAAGATCTTGAGGAGATCTGTATGTAGGAGTAGGCCAAAATCCCTGCTGACATATGTGCAAACCTGGTAAAGAAATAGAGGAAACATCCGACCTCTGTAATTGCAAACAAAGGTTTCTGTGTGACATACTAAGCTCTGTTTTTCTTTTGTATGAAATACCTATTTTATACAATAAAATGTAAATTAATTATTTAGAAATCATAGTATGGGATTTTCTGGATTTTTTTTTAGATTCTGTCTCTCATAGTTGAGGTGTTTTCCCCACTGTATATACATTGAAGGAAATAATTATTTTTCCATTGCTAATTTTGTAAGTTTGCCCACTGACAAAGACATAAACAGTCTATCATTTTACGAGTAGATTAATTTTAACATTGAGAAATAGAATATCCAAAATAAAATCCAGAAAATCACATTGCATAAATTATATAAATTTGTTTGCATTTTGCTGAGAGAAATAAATATTTGATCCCCCAACAACTATTAAGAGTTCTGGCTCCTACACACCAGTTAGACGCTCCTAATCAACTTGTTACCTGCATTAAAGCTGACTTTAATAGTCACTTTTATAAAAGACTCCTGTCCACAGACTCCTGTCCACAGATTAATCAGTCAGACTCTAATCTCTACAACCTGGGCAAGACCAAAGAGCTTTCTAAGGATGTCAGGTACAAGATCATAGACCTGCACAAAGCTGGAATGGGCTAAAAAACATAAGTAAGACTCTGGGTGAGAAGGAGACAACTGTTGTTGGTGCAATAGTAAGAAAATGGAAGAAATACAAAATGACTGTGAATCGATATCGATCTGGGGCACCATGCAAAATCTCATATCATGGGGTATCCTTGATTATGAGGAAGGTGAGAGATCAGCCTAAAACTACATGGGAGGTAACTTGTTAATGATCTCCAAGAAAACCATTGGTAACACATTACGCCGTGTAACGACTGGAGAAGTGGATCCGCTGGACCACTGCAAGTGGTGGTAATGGCCAAGCCAGGGAGCAGAGTCTAAGTAGGTCTCAGTATCCACCAGAGCCCACCGCAAGGCAGGATGGACTTGCTGTGGCGGGCGTCCTACCACGTCACTACCCCTGACGCGACTAGCTTGCGATGGCAGCCGAGGTGCAGTGAGAAACGTAGTGAAGGGCTGGAAACATGGCTAGACAAGAATGCACTTTTGAGACACTTTTACTAAGGCTCATGGCAAAATAGATCCAGCAGGGAAGTGACGCAGGATGTGGCAATATATAGGGTCAGCGCCCGGCAATTAGCCAATTACTGGCGCGCTGGCCCTTTAAATTTATGAGAACGCGCATGCCTGCTCCCTAGGGCATGGCAGAGGAAGATAGCAGGACAGAAGCGTGGCTGGGTAAGTAACTACCAGCACAGCAAGTGCAACCGCGGCCTGAAATGCGGGATGCGGCGCAGCCTGTCCTTGGCAGTGAGCCAGAAGAGGGGACACGGGTTTGCCCACGGCCAGCAGGCCGGGTCACGGGGCCACTCGCAGGCAGCGAACGTTCGTTGTCAAGAAACGTAATGTAGAGTCCAAAACACGGCAAGACAAGAACGCACTTTTGAGACACTTTTTCTAAGGCACAAGGCAACATAGTTCCAGCAGGGAAGTGATGTAGGACGGGGCAATATATAGGGTCAGCGCCCGGCAATTAGCCAATTACTGGCACGCTTTCCCTTTAAATTTCTGAGAGCGCGTACCGTAGTGAGCGGGCATGCGTGCACTGGCCAGCAGAGGAAGATGGCAGGACAGGAACGCGTCTGGGTAAGTAACTCCCGGCACAGCGAGTGCGCCCACAGCCAGACACGTGGCCTGCGGCGCAGCCAGTCCCTGGCAGTGAGCTTGAAGAGGGGCCATGGGGCCACTCGTAACATGTCATAATGGTTTAAAATCCTGCAGTGCCCGCAAGGTCCCCCTGCTCAAGAAGGCACATGTGCAGGCCCGTCTGAAGTTTGCAAATGAACACCTGGATGATGCTAGGAGTGATTGGGAGATGGTGTTGTGGTCAGATGACAAAAAAATGTTTAGCTCTTTGGCCTTGACTCAGCTCTTCGTGTTTGGAGAAAGAGAAATGCTGCCTATGACCCAAAGAACACCATCCCCACTGTCAAGCATTGAGATGGAAATGTTATGTTTTGGGGGTGTTTCTCTGATAAGGGCACCGGACTACTGCACCGCTTCAGTGGGAGAAAGGATGGAGCCATATACTGTAAAATTCTGAGTGGCAACCTCCTTCCCTCCAACAGGACATTAAAATGGGTCGTGGCTGCGTCTTCCAGCAAGACAATGACCCAAAACATACAGCCAAGGCAAAAAAGGATTGGCTCAAAAAGAAGCACATTAAGGTCATGGAGTGGCCTAGCCAGTCTCCAGACCTTAATCCCATAGAAAATGTATGGAGGGAGTTGAAGCTCCGAGTTGCCAAGCAACAGCCTCACAATCTTAATGATTTAGAGATAATTTGCAAAGACGAGTGGACTAAAATTCCTCCAGACGTGTGCAAACCTCATCATCAACTATAAAAAATGTCTGACTTTGTGCTTGCCAACAAGGATTTTGCCGCGAAGTATTACATTTTGTTTGCCAGTGGTATCAAATACTTATTTCTCACAGCAAAATGGAAATACATTTATATAATTTATACAATGTCATTGTTTGGATTTTATTTTGTATATTCTCTCAATGTTAAAATTAACCTACCCTTAAAATTATAGACTGTTCATGTCTTTGTCAGTGGCAAACTTACACAATCAGCAAGGGATCAAATAATTATTTCCTTCACTGTACATATATATGTTTAGAAGTTATGCTCCGTTCCTATCATCACATCAAGTTTCGGCCATATGTCACCTTGAAACAAGCATCACATTTGAATAAGCTTTATGTGCTGGACATGGCTTATACCCATGGGAAATAGAGCAAATGAAGTTCAAAGGAGACCATATTTTTCATGATTCCACAGTGGTGATTGTGGGGATACTTCAATGTATGATGTGATTGCGTACTAACATTTATACAGGTTCACAAATAGTATATATATACACAGTAAACCAGTTTATATAATGATATACAAATAATTCTATTTTATGAAATGAGGATAATACACTGCATTGCAAAAGTATCTGTATCGGAGATCTATACAGCCATTGACGCTGAGAGGATTCTCCACACCAGCTGGGAGGAAGCAGTTGTTTTCAAGCAGTGAGTTTAATAACGGTAGCTCTGCCCACTAGTCCACTGAGAAGAGAAATCCAACATAGCGACAATATGCAATATAACAGCATTTTTAAGTAGTTCAGAAACTGTACATTGGTCTATCTTTACTGCGTATCTTTAGTATTCCTCCATTATGTGTTCTTATTTTATTTTTTGGTTTCTCACACAACCCATTTAAGGACCTTAATGATTTTTAAAAAGGTCAATTATAATGGCTAGATGACTGGGTCAGAGAATGGCAAAAATGACAGGTCTTTTAGAGTGTTCTCCATGTGCAGTAGTTAGTGCTTACCAAAAGTAATCTAAGGAAGAACAAACCGTAAAACAGGAATGATGCCCTGGGTGTCTTAAGTTCATCACAGCTCATTGATGTGAATACTGTAGAGAGTGAAGGCAAGCAGATGTCACGTGATCTCAGAAGAACTACATTATATAGATGCATGCCTCCTTGGATACAACAAGAATGCAAACACAAAAAACATAAGTACTCTGCTAATGCCTAGATGCAGAAAAACACTGAATTGTTTCTAATTGCATAACTGTTACATCTAGTATACATGAAAATTTGCACACAGTGGGCGACATGTATGAATGGGCTTTTCGCCTGTTTTCTGGCGTATCCCGCACCTCACCGGCCCGAATCCGCTGTCGGTCGCAGGGATGCGATGTTAGGCGCAGCATTCGCCACTTTCGCCTGCGCCTCGTATGAAGGGGCGTGTAATGGGCGCGGTGTGGGCGTTCATTTTTATTTCTTTATTTCCGTTACACCCATACTATGGATCATTGGCTAACGAAAATAAAGAAATAAAAATTAATTTATTGATTTTTTTTTTTCGTTACCCCCATATTATTGATCATTTTATATACACATCGGTACAACTTCGGGAGTGTTATCATTTTATTTTGGGCACGTACAGTTTTATTACAGATTGCATTAGAAAACCCATAGGAGCGTCGCTCGCTCTCCCATTGGTCCAAATAACCGCACCTTTTTTAACTTAGCCAATCACAAACAGAGTTCGCTCTGCATTTCTTTTTCCCATAGAACTCTATGAGAAGGTAGCTCAGAAGCTGATTGGCTAAGCAGGACGAGCCCCTCTTCCCCCCAACCAATCACAGTACAAGAATATTTCCCATAGACAGTAATAACTTTTAGGGCGCCCTTCTATCGCTCCCTTCTTTCTCCATTCAAAATAGACGCACTACATCTGATTGGTGGATTCATATCTGCCGCCTGGGCTCAACCAATCAGCTCTTTTCTGTCTTTTTTACTGTATTTTGAACTGTCCGCCTTTTCATTTGATTGGTCCATACTTCTCCATAGCTTATAGTGGTTCCCTGTCGCTCCTATCCTGATTGGTTGGTTTCTGCCGACCAATGAGAAGCACTTAAACAATTTGAATTACTGTATTTCCCGGCAATTCTCTATATCGCAATTCTGGATGTTGCGCCGGTGTCGGCGACAAACGCGTTGTTAGGGATGTGATTGATTTATGTTTTTAGAAGGTTTCAGCTCTTTTTCAGATAATATTTTACACCTAATAAAAATGATTTTTTTAATCACACTCCATGCCGCACGGCGCTGAGAGCCGAGATTTCATTGCCTCTATCTCTCCATAGACTACAATGGGACAAGTAGCTCGCGCTCTAATTGGTTGGGATAGCCAAGCCCCCGCTAGCTCAGCCAATCAGCCTTTTCTGCATTTTTACTGTATTTTGAACTGTCCCGCCTTTGAATTTGATTGGTCCATACTTCTACATAGGTTTTAATGGGTCCCTGTCGCTCCTATTCTGAACGGCTGGTTTCTGCCGACCAATGAGAAATGATTACA
>JAODAL010065245.1:0-18321 GCA_025379985.1 Phyllomedusa bahiana | reverse complement strand
AAAATTGTATAGTATTGTCCAAGACTATATTAAATAAACACTTCTCTTTAACATGAAATATTCATACCCCATTTTAATAATAGTGGGCTCTAGGCTCCTCCCTCCCTCCCACAGTTGCCTCACACCCCCCCATTGAAGATTCTCCCCTACGGCTCACAGCTAGCCATTAAATCCACCATTCCAATGGGGGCAGTAAAAAACTCCAGTACCCTCAAATGCCACACACCCAGCTGCACCCGCCTGCACAACCAGCGCCGAAAGCAGGAACAATAATTCTACATACATGAGTACATACATGGATAGTACCTTGAAAAAGCAAAATACATGCACCCTAATTTGTTAAATAAAACCGTGGCCTCAGTGATGAATATCTTCATATTACGGGCCCCGGACAATGAGAAAAAACTAGAGGAAAAAGGGGGAGGGAGTGGGGTGATCCCAAGAAACCGTTTTTAAACCCCAAAATATATCATTTTCCTGTAGATAATACAAAAGCGAATTTAAAAAAAATTTTTTTCTCTTGTTGTGTAGTTTAAAAAAAAACACGCCATTGTAACACGCTACAAACATAGTTTGTGGTGGCTCAATTGTTTGGGCAATTTAATCCGGGTTTAATTAAGCGTTTTTTTTTCAGCTGTGGTGATCCAAGAAACCGCATTTTAAAACCCCAAAATGACGGTTTTTTGGATCACCAAGCTGAAAAACAACGCAAATTTAACCCCTGGAAGTAAAATTTCGGCAAAAAAATTGACCCCCACAAAATATAGCTTGTAGCGGTTCAATGGGTGTTTTTTACGCTACACAAAAAATAAATTTGGAATTAACCTTGCTTGTGAATTATGCTTCAGGAAAAATTATAATTTTGGCGTTGAAAATGACGGTTTTGGGGGTTCCACAGCTGAAAACAACCCTTAATTTAACCCCCGGGTGAAATTGGCCAAAGAATTTAGCCACCAAAAACTAGTAGCTTTGCAGCGGTACAATGCGGTGTTTTTTCGGCACACATTTAAGAGATAAAATTGTAATTAACCCTTTTTTGGAAAGCAAAAGGGAAAAATGAATATTTTGGCGTTGAAAATGACGGTTTCTTGGGGTGCGCACCGCTGAAAAACAACGCTTAAAATTAACCCCTGGATGAAATTTCGCCAAACAAAATTTAGCCACCACAAACTATAGCTTTGACGTGTTTACAATGCGGGGTTTTTTACGCCACACATTAAGAGATAAATTGTAATTAAACCCTTTGCTTTGAATTTGCACAGGAAAAAAGTATATATTTTTGGGGGTTGAAAAAGACGGTTTTTTGGGGTCACCCCAGCTGAAAACAAACGCTAATTCACCCCCGGATGTAAATTGCGCCCAAAGAATTGACAGCAAAATGAAGGGGATTTTTATTTAAAAACGCGTTTTTTTTTAAATGAAAACAACAGAACTGCTTAGTCCCCCCCTTGGAATTTTAAAAGTCTGTAAGCAATAGGGTTTAAATTTATATGCAGCGCACTGGGCGCACACTGGGTTTTGAACCAATACCCAAAAAAAACGAAAAAACGTTTTAAAGAACAGTCTCTGAGACAACGAAACCCCCCAAAAATCGTGTCTAAAAATCATTTTTTCAGGGAACAAACCCGTGGCAGCACCTTCCCTATCAGTACGTGAGACGGTATGAGCCCCAGCGTCGCGCCCGACTTATAAGTGCGGTGACTCACAGAACCCCCGGTCCCCCTTTAAATTGGCTTCATCTCTGCACTTTTTCATGCAGCTATGCCCTTCTTCCCCCCGAGTCTTTGCCCCATTAGCGCCCTGGTCGCAGCCATTTTCATCAAAACCACTTCGTTCACCCGAAGTCCCCCAAACTTCGACTTCGTTCAGAACCGAAGTTTTCCTGAAATTCTAAACAAATTCCACTGCGTTAGAATCAATTCGCCCATCTCTACCCATTCCTCGTGACAGAGCTGGTGTAACTGAACCATGTTTGTAGGCCGCCTTGCTCGCACCTGCCTTTTCAGCTTTGCCCATAAATTTTCCATAGAATTTAGATCAGGGCTTTGTGATTGCCACTCCAAAACATTGACTGTGTTGTTCTTAAGCCACTTGGTGACCAGTTTGGCAGTATGCTTCAGATCATTGTCCATTTGGAAGACCCATTTACGCCAACAATTTCATGTCAGATAATGAGAAAAACATGCATATGTGTCTTTTCATATATTGTAAAACTTTTTTCCCCTCCTAAATTCCTCTGCATGTAGACTTTCCTCTTCCCCTCTGTTCGATAAGAAAACAAGTTAGCTGCTTTCTGCCTATCTGCAGAGAAACCTTTTTCTTTTCTTTCTCAAAACTATATAATTAAATAAAGTTAATATGAGGAGCTGATATCTGGTGACCTGGCCACTGTAGATATATAGTTAAAGGGGTTGTTTCACTACATTGATTTGTCCTGTTTTCTTGGTTTCATTTTGAATTCAGGGACGTGTCTACTGGCTTCTACTAGGCTGCAGTAGAAGCCAGGTCTGTAGCTATAGCAACCAGTGCTGGTAGCCTATAATGAGAGATTTAACAGGTTTGTAGCTAAAGCGACTTGAGGAGCTGATGCAGCCCATACCAGAAGGGATATCTAGGAATAGGTAGGACAATGTTAATGGACACATATTGCAAAGTGACAAGGCAACCCCTTTAAGTAAAATGCAACTATTATATAATATGCTATGACATGAATATCTGTACTTCTAGTTTAATAATGGGGTCAAACAGCCTTTATCACAGAACGAAGTGTACATAAAGTTAAGTAAAAAAAAATAATAAAATGGCTTTATTGATCGATTGAGACATGAGCTAAAGCATGAAGTGACTGACTCATTTTCCTTTCAAACATTACAAAATTATTCATGGCCTTGAAGTTAGCATTATCTATTAACATTAGATACAGATTATTGCTTATAATTTGCTTATGTATTGCTTATTGATCATTGATTTATTGTATTCTGTAATATGATTGCAAAAACCCTTGTCAATAAACTAGCAACCATTAGTAACCACTCATATCTTGATTCTATGCATTCCTAGAGCATCCTTATGAAGAATGATAACCATGATTGATAACCATATTTGAGACCCCAATTTAAAAATGTATGATATTTAAAAGATATTAAGCCAGTACCCTATAAATTTTAGCCTCTGCTGTCTGTTTAAAATTAAAGGGGGAGGGGAGTTGTGAGTGAAATTATACCCCTAGGCCAAGGTAAAAGAGTTAAAGGGTTAAATTAATAAGTTTTTTGGTCTTAAAAGAAAATGTTTGTAATGTACAAACAGAAATCAGAGAGCATTCCATTCAGCCCCCTTATTCTACTGATCTCAAGTGGTACAGTTTGTTGACAGTAATGTGACGACTTAGACATTGATGTAACATTTTATTAGTTAATTTCTAGAGTTCCTTAGACTTTACAATTTCCTCAGCTTGATAAGACACCCACACTTTTCTTAGTATTCAAAAGAACAAAAACAATTATTAAGATGTTTTCTCATACATTATTAAATACCTTAATAAAGACTAATTTGAACATCAGGTAATTTGTGGCAAAATAGTTATTAAAGAATGCAAAATGAAGGTAATATAAAGGTCACTACCTACGTACAAAAGTATGTCTATTAAAAGTAACTAATAGTACTGTATTATGATTAAAAGGAACAAATGGTATCACAAATTATAATCAAAGTATGAAGTAATGATGATGCTGTTAGTTAATGTTACCACATCTTTAAATCACCTTTATAAAAACTTGTATCTGTGAACCCAAATAAAGAAGAAGAAATTTTGTACCTGAATCAACATGATGTCAGGCGTAATTTTTCCTTGCAAAATGAATTTGAAAAGCAGCACAACGAGGAGTAAGTCACAGACTTAGAGTGATAACATATTGCAGTGGTAAGATGTTAACTATTCAGCACCATATCTAAATGGTGGCTACATTAAATCTTTATGGGCACCTTGTGTTTTTATACAACAGTGATCATAGGAAATACCCTAAAGGAAACCACTACTATTGCCTTAGCCCCCTAAATGCTGTAGCCAATAGCAACTGCTATATTAAGGTGGTTTTATCATCATGCTCGGGATCAGGATTAACAGCCCTTCACCCTTTCAAAATAGCCAGTTTAGTGGCTCAAAGTATGGATTACACATCAAGCATTCGCTGAATGAGGAGGAACTTTGTGATAAAGAAATAAAGTGATGAAACTTTACAACTATGACAACTTAGTACAGTCCAGTACTGATACATCTACCCATTTACAATGAAAACACGCTCACCCAAAAAACTCCCAAATTACTACTTACGTACATTATCTCTTCCTCAACTTTGTCTACCATCACTCCAGGCTTCGTGTTCTGCCAACAATGTAAGGCTTACATAATCTAATCCAAACCTTTGAGTCCGTTGTCTTCAGGACTTTGTTTGTGCTGCACTATTTCTCTGGAATGCAGTTCCCCAACAAAGTTAGATTAATTCCCGACATCCACAGTTTTAAGCATGCCCTAAAAACATCTTTTAGGAAGGTATTTTCTTTATCTAACTCCTCTCTCTTTACTGATCCATTCTCCATGTATTCCCAGAACTTCTCATTTAACAATATGCTTTATACTCCATGAATGTCACTTCTGTGCAAACACACACTAGGCAAGTGACTGGCTTATGGAGCTTTATACTTACTATCTTTCTTTTTTTAAAAAAAAGATGGCTGGATCATTGTACAAAGCAAACACTTTTCATTTCCCATTTTAACCATTCTGTCTCACAGAATTTAAATCTTACAGGCAGGACCTTAATTGGAGCCTAAACATTGCCTCTGGACATGGAATAAAGCACTTGATTTTTTCTTTACTTTTGAGTGCCATGATTTTCCCTGTTTATAATTAATCAAGATAAGAAAAAACATACATCAATTTAAAGGTCCAAAATAATTAAGCAAAGATCAAAGGGGATATAACAAATAATTACAACTACCTCAAATATACCCTAATCCTAATATCCAAATGAGGAGCTAAAGAGGAAAAAGACGAATATACCCTATTCCAAAATGAAGAACTAAAGAGAAAAATACGAACTATATAGCACAAAAATTCACAGATATTTCCAAAAATATTTTTGTATCCAAATGCATTTCTTCCAAAATATATGGTTTTATGAGGGTATTAAAAGAAGATAGTTCTGGCAAAATAAGAATAAAAAATAACTATGTTCTGAACAAGTATATTTGACCACTTATGAATAAAGGGTAATGCTAACCAGACACACATAAATTCTTGTGTCATGTGTGGCAGACCGACCTCAGGATTCTGCCACTAGGTGGCGTACAGCAGGAGATCTGCTGCCGACGTGCCACCGAAAACCTGGTTTCGGTGGGGGAAGGCAACCATTTGGCGTTAGTAACCATAGGTTACTGACATGTGTATCTAGTATGGCTGCTATGCGGCTTGTGATGGGTTGCCTTTCCCGGGACGGTCACAGCGTTGGGTGGGAGGCCGTCCCCACGTTCCAGGCCAGGTTCGGTTCCAGGATTTACCAGGCCTATAAGAAGCCTGTCTCTCCAGGTGATCAGGGGGGCGTGGTCTGATACGTGAGAGTTGAGCTGGAGAGAGGCTCTAGCCCCCGGAGGCTTAAGGGAAGCCTAAACTTGTACGGTGAGGATACCGTGTTTTGTGGGTCTGGATGGTAAATCCAGGCCACTGATAGGCAAGGTCTGTATTTGTATGTGAGTTAGTGGCTAGACGGCCTAGGGTTTTTGTTTGGTGCCTGTGTTTGTATTATATGTTTTCCTGTGCATGAATAAAACAGGCTGACGCCAGAAAGAAACCTGTGTCTGAGTGCCATTCCGCCTACAGAAGCGGCGATCCCAGAGTTAAAGTAACCCCCAGGACGGTCCAAAATAGCGTCCAAGCGCTAAGCGAGTGCTTACAATTGGTGGAGGATGTCGTGGCATAAATGGTACAACCTGGGCAAATTGGTAGAATTGAAGTAGTGCAAGTGCAAAAGTCTTCTGCAGCAAGATTTAAAGGGCCAGAGGCCTGATTGTAAAGCAGTGCTGTTCAGACACTGTGAGTCTGAGAAAAGGAGACCCACCTCTCCTCCAACTCTCTCCTTGACCCACTCCAATCAGGCTTCCGACCCAACCACTCCACTGAAACTGCCCTAACCAAGGTCACCAACGACCTAGTGACTGCTAAAGCCTCACGCCACTACTCTGTCCTTCTCCTCCTAAACCTGTCCTCTGCCTTTGACACTGTCGAACACTCCATCCTGCTACAAATCCTCTCCTCCCTCGGCATCACGGACCTGGCCCTCTCCTGGATCTCTTCATACCTCTCTGAACGGACATTCAGTGTCTCTCACTCCTGCACCACCTCCTCCTCCCACCCGCTCTCTGTTGGTGTCCCTCAGGGGTCTGTCCTGGGCCCACTCCTCTTCTCTATCTACACTCTTGGTCTGGGTCAGCTCATAGCCTCGCATGGCTTTAACTACCACCTGTACGCGGACGACACCCAGCTTTATATCTCCGGTCCTGACATTAACTCCCTTCTCTCCCGGATCCCAAAATGCCTATCAGCTATTTCCTCCTTCTTCTCCTCCCGTCGCTTAAAACTAAATGTAGATAAAACAGAATTCATAATCTTTCCACCGTCCCTCTCTACCCCTCCACCCGATCTCTCTATCACTGTTAATGGCCACACCCTCTCACCAGCTCCACAAGTCCGCTGCCTTGGGATAACCTTTGACTCCTCTTTATCCTTCAAACCACACATCCAAGCCCTCACCTCTGCCTGCCGCCTCCACCTGAAAAATATTTCACGCATCCGCCCATTCCTCAACTCTGACACTACTAAAACGCTAGTCCATGCCCTTGTCATCTCCCGCCTTGACTACTGCAACATCCTTCTCTGTGGCCTCCCAGTTAGCACCCTCGCTCCCCTCCAATCCCTCCTTAACTCTGCTGCCCGTCTGATTCACCTCTCTCCTCGCTACTCCTCTGTCTCTCCCCTCTGCCAATCCCTTCACTGACTGCCCATTGCCCAACGAATTCAGTTCAAATTACTAACCCTGACCTACAAGGCTCTCCATAACCTCTCCCCTCCATACATCTCTGCTCTAATTTCCAGATACCTCCCCTCACGCAATCTCCGCTCCTCACAGGACCTTCTCCTCTGCTCCCCTCTCATCAGCTCCTCACATAACCGTCTCCAAGACTTCTCCCGTGCTTCACCCACACTCTGGAACTCCTTAACCCAAAACATCAGACTCTCCCCAACTTTCACCAGTTTCAAAAGCAACCTGAAAACTCATCTCTTCAGGATAGCCTACAATCCACACTAACCCCACCACCACTACACCGGCCCGCAAGCATGTCTGCCCCACACCTTCTGTCTCTCCCCTTCTTCCTTGTAGATTGTAAGCCCTCGTGGGCAGGGTTCTCTTTCCTCTTTGTTTCAGTTACTAGTCATTTTTGTCACCATTGTATTTGTTCAATATTTGTTATGTATGTAATTCCCCTTAAATGTACAGCGCCCTGGAATTAATGGCGCTCTAAAATAAATAATAATAATAATAATAATAATAATAATAATAATAATAATACAGACTGTTGCCTGTGGGGGAAGGCTGCCTCAGTGCACAGGAGAGTGTCTCTGGAGAGTCAGGGGACGCACCCCAGTACAGACACTGGTTGAGCACTGGTCTGGTGGAGTTAAAGTGACTGTTGCCATTGGTGAATTTTTTTTTTTTTTTTGTTTGCCATGGAGGTGCTGCTCCCTTTTAATGTGGGCCCACTGCCAACAGAAGAAAATAAGGGGAAAAGCTCCGGACAATTTAGGCAGCCACAGGCACTAAGAATCTGATTAACCAAGTTAGGTTGAGGAAATGGACTCACCCAAACAAGCACCTTGCTCTGGAGGTGCAAGTCCAAGCTGGGAATATGGATCCAAGGATAACCCAAGAAATGGTGAAGGATGCCTTCAGGTGAAAATGTGCTTGGAGAGCTGTCCAGTTGCCAAGGGGCCTGGGTTCAAAGTCCCAGGAGAACAGAGTCGCCAAAAGGGGGGGAGGGGCGTCGCCTTGGGCAACCACATTCATCAGCGGACCTGCTACCACGTCCACAGAGGGCCGTGTTGGGGGTCCCCAGAGCAGGGAGAGGCTCCTACTCCCCTCCGGGGAAGGGGCCAGAAAGGTTTGCAAGTGCAACCCGGATTTTCCATGGGTGGAGTCCCCCCCCCTGCTTGCATGAACATCAGCCAGAGACCAAAAAATCGCCAAGAATGTTTTGTTGTGTGGGGGACCCGGTGTGGGACTGTTTCATATCTTGTTTTTGTGGGCTTGGGGGCCCCGGCGGAGGCGCAATTCTGAAAGCCAAAAGAGCCCTAAGAGCAGTGGACTTTCGGTCTGAAGGGACTTGGTTCCTTACATAAAATGGTGCTATTGAAAATCTACTAAATGTTAAATATGTGTAACTCATAGCTATGTCCAAATTTGAGCAGGGGGCTGTTGCTGAGCAAAATTTACCCCCGTTACTGGGGCCCGGTTTGAACAAGCGGCGAAGGTGCTGTACAGAGAGCACTCGGTCTCCCCCTGGGGTCATGGCTGTCAGGGCTATGGGTGGAGTGACTGCGAGTGTGAATTAGCTTCTGCAGAAATGCCGTCACAGCTATAGAGCGATTGCTCAAATGTCCCCTAGGCGCGGGGGGCTAACAGTATAGGAGCATTGCAAGGTAGTGTCCTGGGGGGGATACCATCGGAAATGTGTTGCCCTACATTTTTTGGTAAATTATGGGGTTGCCGATAGCAACAAGGTTCCCCTGCATCTCCGCTAAAAAGCTTGTGAATATGATTGCCAGGCAGCTGTGTGTGAATGCTGGTTTCCATCCCTAAAATTCTGTACCCTGACCCCAGCGAACTGTGTTACGGGGTGATAACATGCAAGTGCAGGTGGGCCCCCTTTAGGTTGGGGGTGGTAATACACAAAGTGTGCGGTGCGGGGAGTCTGGGGATTAAAGCAAACTGAACTGGTGCGTCAATACTTTTTCCCATGGGTGCGTTTTGGGTTTCCGAGCAATCGGTGCGCCTCTGGGGGGGGAAAAGGTATGGAGTTGCCTGGTGTGGGGGCACGCCGGTGCATTGCTGGAAGGGGGAAGTCAAAACCTGGAAGTGAGGGTTTTCTGCTTTAATGAGGAGACTAGGAGTATGGTGTGCTATTAGTGACAAAACCCTCTTGAAGGTCTCCATTTTCAATGTTTGGAAATGGACGCGTAGTTTTTGGGATGCTCAGTGTAATGTTTTTTATTCAAGGGATGATGGAAAAAAATGTGCAAAAAAAACGTTGCTGAGGCATATTGTGGCAGCCCCCGATCATGTATTAAGGAAAGGTCTGTGAGAAAATCCAGATTGTACCCGCAGGGTGAAGAGGGGAAAAATCGTGCTGAGACTGGGAGTGCCCTAAATCCACCCCCTGGTGGCTATATATCCAGTAACTTTTTTGCAGTGGCAAAAAAGCATGAGGGCGGTAGGAGGGAAAAGGTGAGTGCTTACCCCGAGGGGGGAAAGGGAGGCTCAAGCGCTAGTGAGGGGTGGTCAGTGTGTTTTAACCCTCAGAGTAAAGGGAAATCCCCAGTAAAAGGAAACAGGGGGGGTTTATGGAAGGGTTTTTTGTGGTGGTTGTCAGTAGTGCCCCCGAGGTAACTACAAGGGGCGCTAAAAATTCTTCCAGGGGATGGGTCAGAGATGTTTAGAAGTTCTCACCAGGGGATGTGTTAAGTGAGTTTCTAGACCAGCCGGGAGAATGTGTGTTTAAAACCAGTGAGATGCAGGTGAGGGTGAAGGGGTCCCAGAAAAAATTTAAAGTACCTGGCAATATACTGACCCGGGTTCCTAGAGGTTTTAGTGGAGACCTTTGCAATGCTAGCTTTTACAGAATTTTGGGGGACATCTTTTTACAGGGCATGATGGTTTGGGGCACCTTTAGTAAGTGTAACTGACATCACGGGCAGGAGTTTGGTAAAAGAGGATAAAAGGGCATTGTGATGGGGAAGGGTTTGGGTTTTGGGGGGATTTTGACCCAGAGACAATCAGTGCCAAAAACGGTTGGAAAAAATCCCCAAAGGGGAAAAAGTGGTTCCCCCTGAAAGATGAAGAGTCAAAGGAATTTTGTAGATGGCTGTAATTTTTTGACCCCCAGGAAAGGTTTTTTGCATGGTGAGAAAAAAACCCGCAGCCTTTATAAACGGGGGGGGGGAGGGGGGTATGTGCAGCCGCCCCAGACTTGCAGGGTTTGCCACTAGGTGGCGACAGCAGGAGAATCTGCTGCGAAAGCCCCCGAAAACCTTTGGGTTTTGGGGGTGGGAAGGGAACCCTTTGGCATCATAACCATAGCGCTGGGGGGGAGGCCCTCCCCACTTCCAGGGGAGGTTTGGGGGTTTCCGGATTTACCAGGGCCCATAAAAAGCCGTCTCTCAGGGACAGGGGGGCATGGTCCCCATACCCGGGTGGAGCTGGAGAGAGGCTTTAGCCCCCGGAGGCTTAAGGAACTAAAATTTTTACGGGAGGTACCGTGTTTTGTGGGGCTGGATGGTTAATCCGAAACTGATAGGGGGGTCTGTATTTGTATGGGGTTTGTGGCTAGTGGCCTAGGGTTTTTTTTTGGTGCCGTGTTTTATTATATGTTTTCCTGTCATTTTTAAAACAGGCTAACCCAAAAAAAAGCCTTGTCAGTGTGCCCTTCCGCCTACAGAAGCGCGTCCCCGGAGTTAAAGTAACTCCCAGGACGGTCCAAAATGGCGTCCAAGCGCTAAGCGAGTGCTTACACATGTTGATACTCAGGCAAACAAGCTAAAACATTAGCCATAAGACTTTCTTTGTTGCCCACAGCAACTAATCAGAGCTCCCTTTTCATTCCATATAGTGCTCTGAAAAAAATGAAAGGGGGGGTTTTAAAAAGTTTCTTGGGGAACAAAGAAAGTCTTAGACCCCGACAGTTTCCAACTCCCCCTGATAAAAAGGGGTAAGCCCGTTTGACAGGGTGCCCATAACCCAGAGCTCGCAGCTTTAAAAGCGGGTCTGTCATAGAGAAATTTGTAAATAAATTTTTAAACATGGCTTTCCCAGGATACATAAATGCATATATGTTTATTTATTTGTTCCATGATAAAATTGAACTTACCCTTTAAATAACTATGACTGTAGCAGCTAATACAATATGAAGGCGATACATTCAAATAAAATTTCTATTTTTTAGCTATAGGAAACAAAGAAACTTTTAGACATAGACAGTATTTATACATGTCATCCTCAGATATGGTTCTCAGATAACCATTAAATGACGTGGATTCTTGAAAGCAATTACAAATCAGGGTAATTAATAAATACATGAATGTAAGAATTGTTTTTAAAACTTACAATTAAATCTTTTATTCTGAAAATGAACACAGGCACTAGAAAATGAAACAGATTATTGACATAACATTTAAAAAGGAAAATTCACAACATATGACACTATTGCTTATTTTGGTAAACCTTGTAATAAAACAATATATATCACAAACAGCAAGTATCCTTGTAAAAATATTATTGAGAGAATGTCCTCTAGGATACAAAATATTTGAACCCATTCACAGCTACATGTGTATTTTACCTTGAATCAATGGAATTACTAATAAGTGACTTTAAACACACTATGCTTAATTTTTGTCATACCAACTGTCCAACTGTCATTCAGTACAAGGAAAAAGCACTTTAATCTCAAACAGGAAAATGTCTTTATATTCTGAAAGCATAATACATGCAGCACACACTAACAACTTTAAAATGGAATAATATAATCTCATAGAGACTTTACTTTTTACTAGAAAACAAAAAGTCTGGGAATAGCTCAGCAGTAGACAATGGTAGACAACAGTGGTTGAAGGGATATAAATAGTCAAAAATAGGCACATACTGAGAAGAAAAGCTATGTAAGAGAGTGTAAAAGAGTACTAAATTAAGTGTGCTCAAGGTTGGGTCTTTATTATTGTGTTTTATCCTTGCTTTGTTAAACACCTTTTCAAAGAGCTGGGTTATTCATATTTAACAACATGTGATCTTAAATGAAATCCCAATGTGAAACCAGACAAAAATAGGTTCCACCAGACGTGTGGTTTCAAAAATTGCTTCTGATGAACTCATGTTAATAATTATCCTCTCAGATTGATTGATTCAGATTAGTTGCAGTAATGAGAAAGCAGAAATGAATGTATTAAAATGATTCATATTCTTTAATCTTCTGTGTGTCTTTGTTTCAAGCACCGATTCTAATTCTCTTGGGATAATAATTGCTTAAAATTGTCAAAGCATTGTTCAGGTCCACTTAAAATTAGTAATGTCCAACATGCAAGGCTTTCCTTTGGACCGGTGATGGGCAGGTATTTTATGTTCTTGATGAAACAGTTGTCCATGTGAGGCAAGCTGTAAATGAGGGTTATACATAGGGAATTTGCTATCAAGATTAAAAGAGTTTGATCATAGTGATAAATGCTATATGTAATTAAACCAATTTCATTACTAGAGTAAGAACAATTTGTTCTATGAAATTGTTTCTCTTCTATCAAAACACCATAATTTGCAATGAGGACCACATACAGATGTAGCAAAACTAAACTTTACAAATAATGCAATGTGATATCACAGAATAGAATGTTATATCAAATTTTTAATGCCTTTCCAAGGCCTTGGTTTACAACTAAGAGAACATAATATGAAAAGCCATAATATCATGAGCTATGCAATATTCATACAATTTTCACAAATGCTGAGACTCCATTTACAATCTATAGGCACAGATAGTGATGAGTAGTGATGAGCAATTCCGTCTATTATCGTCAATGGGTCGATAGTCGATATCGTCAATTATCATGCCGATATCCGATAGTCGATAATAGATTATCGCCGATGACCATTAAAGTCTATGGGAGAGGAACAACACCTTCATTCTTACACCCAAAGAGGGCTGGAGAAGCTGGGAATTAATATCCACAACAGTTAAAATGGATACGTGCTACATCTTAGGCAACACAATTAGGCAACAAGAGTGACAGAAAAAAACTCACAGACTATTCACTATCCCTGTCCTGTACTACAGCATGACCCTTAAACCTGCATGACTCACAAATTAAAAGTGCCAGAAGGCAGTATGATTTGAACCATCATTTTACTTGAACTGGACATTGACTATCCCTGTCCTGGAACGCAGCATGACCCTTAAACCTGTCTGACCCACAGATTACAAAAGTGCCGGAAAAAGGAAACTTTGAACCACCATTTTAGTTGAACTGGACATTGACTATACCTGTCCTGGGCCACAGCATGAGCTTAAAATCTGCATGACCCACAGATTAAAAAGTGTTGGAAAAAGGAGTCTTTCAACCACCATTTTAGTTGAACTGGACATTGAGTTTACCTGTCCTGGGCCACAGCATGAGCCCAAAACCTTTCTGACCCACAGATTAAAAAGTGTCGGAAACAGGAGTCTTTCAACCACCATTTCAGTTAAACTGGACATTGACTATCTATGTCCTGGACTGCAGCATGACCCAAAAACCCACACAGGTGCCCTTATGGACCATCAGCAGAAAATTTCTCAATAAGAAATAAACTATATTAAAAATAATTCGTTTTCCATTACTGCTGCTGCTGCTAGAGCTACTTGCCATTCTACTGGTGACATTGTTCCACCGTGATTAGAATGTGAAGCAAACGAAACAGATGTCCCCAGTTGGTCAACGAGGCCTGTCTGAAAATCCTTCATTCTACTGTCAAGTGGGTTGGAGGAAATTACTGATCAAGGCGGGTGAGGCTGTAAACGTGGATCGTTAAAATAACTGCAAGCTGGGTTACTGCTGTCAGTTGCGTGGGACTGCTAAGCTGGAGCGCTCGAAGTATTCAGACAAGAAGTATACTTGTCTTCACAATTTTATTGAGGGTACAAGACGCGTTTCGCCGATCTCACATCAGCTTCTTCAGATCTCAACTGCACTTCTTGTCCCTAGCTTATCCGTTCTCCCGGAAAGATATATTCTCTGAAAGGTGAACGCTACTACTTATCGCTGTAAACGTGGATCACGCAGGTTCAGCTGGCAGGGCCAGACTTACAGTGGGTGTGGTGAGAGCAAGGGCTGGCGTCAGTCATCTATTAACACGCAGGTTCAGCTAGCAGGGCCCGAGTTACAGTGGGTGCGGTGAGAGTCCAGGCATGCGTCCATCATCCATTAACACGGCAAAAAATGCCTTTATGACGCAGCATCGAATATAGTCGTGCTGAAGCAGAGTGCGGAAACGGAAGTGTGAGCTCAGACCTCCAGCTTTCCTCAGTACACAGTCAAGACCTGGGTACCTCTAGAGAACTTTCTGCCTCTACGAGAGCGCTTGCCCCTCCGTATGAATGCGGACCAATTGAGCTTCACTTGGAGATGCTGGTGCTTAAACGCTCCTGTTTCACCAGGTGCCCTTTTTTTGGCATTCTTTTTCTCGTTTTACTCATACGTGTGGAGGAAATTGTCTCTGTTCTTGGGGTGGCGAATGTGCTCCATACACCCTGTCCTCTGAAAACCTACACTGTTCAAGTCTTCCTGTACCTCCCTTGTACAATTCAGAGGAATATTTGTATCAGCTATTTTGTACTGCAAGTTTTTTAGTAGTTTAATTCTAGAAAAAACACATTTTTAAAATAGGTGGAATCCCACCACGTCTTTGTTTCTCTTTTTTTTAATTGTATTTAAATGGGTTGTCTCACTACAGGGGTTTTAGCTATTTTAAAGATCTTGCCAAAAACAAGTCATTTTGCAATTGTGTCCATTAACAGTGTCCTACCTATTCCTGTTTTTGAAGCACCATCACCCTTGAGCCACTTTTGACAATTGTGAAGAACAAATGTCTGTTAGAAACCACATTTTTATAATAGGACCTGTAGTATAGCTGCATTTCACAGCAACATGCCCCCAAAAATCAAAACATGACCCTTGAGCCACTCTTGACCATTGTGAGGAACAAATGTCTGTTAGAAACCACATTTTTTATAATATGACCTGTAGTATTTCTGCATTTCAAAGCAGAATGACCCAAAAAATTATAAAAATGACTTCTCAGTCACTGTTAAAAATTGTGAGGGAGAAATGGCACTTAGAAGCCACATTTCTGTTTTAAAAGGACCAAAGATTATAGCTATATCTCACAGCAACATGATCCCAAAACCATTGACAATGCAAAAAATTCCAAAGATAAAGTGAGTAAATGGAACACGGTTTTGTCATGAAACCTTGGTGTCTTTTACAGTCTCCTCACCGCAAAACCAGCAAAATGAACTGTTGGGAACTGAGAATAAATATTGCAGTAAGAAATGATCATTTAAAAAAAAGTTTTCAAGAGGACCATTTCTTTTGGAAGAGGAATGTGAAGTAGACCGGCAACTAATCGGTGACCTCGGCAATTGGGGCCACAACATCATCAGAGATCCATGCTGATTCATCTTGATGAAATTTCAAACGATCCACATTATTGTGGGAAAGCCGGATGCGATTGTCTGTAATGATTCCTCCAGCTGTACTGAAGGTCCGCTCAGATTTGACGCTGGCTGCTCGGTAGGACAACACCTCTATGGCGTGGCCAGTGAGCTCGGGCCATTCATCTATTTTGGATACCCAGAAGTCGATTGGGTCAGGCACACATACAAAACATCGGTGTTGAGACGCAGATAGTCGTGCGCACATTATCTTAAGCCGGTCTCTGTGTGTTGTATGTGTTTCCCTGCATTACATGCATTGGTGAGGTGGTAAATAAAGATTGCCAGAGGTCACCCATTAGGCTTCTGCCACAATGCCTTGCTGCTTTTTGGGTGTTTCCCCTACGGCTACTTGGCGCTCTACTGCTATCATGTTGCTGACGTTGTTTTCCCCCGTGACATTTGAAGAACGTGAAGCAGACACAACAGATGTCTCCAGTTGATCAAATGAGCAAAGGTCCCAATTCCTGCATTTTAACTCTCTATTTGGGTGGGGGAAGGAAAGTGCTGAGTTTTGCTTTGTACCGGGGATCGAGGAGTGTGGCCACCCAGTAACTGTTGTTCATTTTGATGGCCTTTATGCGGGGATCATGTTGGAGGAAATAGAGCATACAAGCACTCATGTGAGAGATAGAGCCTTGATTTCCCAAGCCTCTGGGTCGAGGGGCACTAGCAAACTGATCTTTCTCATCTTCTCCTCCGCCTCCCAAAATTTGTGCCAACCTTTTTTCAAGGCATGGACATTGGTAACGTCGGTGTCCAGGAATACTTCCTCCTCCCCCTCCGCTGCCCCCCCAGACGCTTCAACACAGCCCTGACTTGCTCAGATGATGTCCCCTGAGGTGAGGCCCCCCTTTGCACTACCCCTGGACCCCGAACGCTGCCTAATGAAGACGATAAAATTTTGTGAAAAACGTCGGGCTTCTGTTCGATGGGAGAAAGGCTCCGTGTCGCATTCTGTGCCCGTCTCCCCCTCCGCGTGGTGGGACCTGATGTTTCAGGTGCCCAACGATCGTTCCAGAACAAGATCACCCCCCAATCTCTGCTGACAAGGGCTTTGTCCGCACTGCCCATTTTGGTGGCTTCTTAAAAACTGGCAAGGATGGGGGCAAGGGGTTTTTTCACGCTCCATCTCGGGGGTTAACCCCCCCGAGGTCCGCACCCTGTTGTCGGGCCCATGTGTCACTTCGTAATGGTAATGGCATTGCGTGTGCCCCAATCGTGGGCGGGGTGGGGGTGGAATTAGAGCGTGTTGCCATGTCAACAATGAGAGGTTGATGGTGAGGCGAGCTGCCCGCTGAAACGCAGCCGGCGGGACGAAGCAGGGTGCAAACGGCGGAAAAGTGTGAGTCGACCTCGAGCCCCCCTCACAGACAGTCCAGACCGGGTGCGTTTAAGTAATTTCATGCTGTGCCAGGAAAAGGGATGTGCTCCAGCTCCGATCTTAAGGGCGGCCAGCAATTTGGGACCCTTTACGCACCACCTTCCCCTGGCAAGGTTTTTGTCACCCAGCCAGCGCTCGGCCCCTGTTGCAAAAGGCCGTCCCAGCTCCGCCCCTGGTGTTGAGGTCCCCCAAGACAGATTCATTTCAAATAGCTGGTTTTTGGGGCGCGTGATGCCCCCAGAGGACCTTGGGGGAAGAAGCCTGCCCATCCCTGCGGTTTTGAAGAGCGTGCGCCGAGCCTGAGAGCCCGTCACCACCAGAGACATCCCCAGCCAACCCAGTGAGCTGTCACCCGAGATATAGCGGCTTTGGGGTGCTTATAGTCCATTGTCGGGGGTCAGAAAGGACATTGCCGGACAAGATGCAGACAACGCATTGAAATTTTTGATGACACGTGGTGGCAGGGCAGGGACGCTTTTTGGAAAGAAATGCCTGCTCAGCATTGGTATTGGGGGCAGGAAGGGCCTGACGTGGCGGAACCCCATCTGTGCCCCCCAGACGGAAAAAAGGAAACATTTTCCCGGCCAAAGCCTGGGAATGCCAACATTTTGGGTTTTGGGTTTGGGGTGGTTTGGGTTTTTAAAGTGTTTCTTCTGCTCCCCCAAACCCGGTAGACAGAAGGCGGCTTAGACTGGCCGCTGTGCGGTGTGCGGTCATCCAATTTGGGAAGGAGAAGGGGTAGGTGGATTCTGGTGGTGCTGGTGGTACTGGGTGATTTGGTGGAGTCTTAAGCAAAAAGGTGATTTGTTTATGACTTGAGGACATGGGCAGCTGAGGAAAAGCCCTTGGTGGTGACGGGGAGGGGAGGGGAGAAGAGGGTGTGACAGTGGTTGGAAACCCCGGTTTAGTGTGGCCCTTTTTGGCCAAGTGTTCCTAATTTCAATATGCATTTTGCTGCATGTGATAGACATGTTGGTGGTGGTTAAAAAACCTAAGTTCTTGCCTCTATGATGCGTTTACGGGAAAGGCGGCATTGAATCGCTGGGGGGAATCAGGGGCTTGCTAAAAAAAGCCCAGGCTTGAGAGGTCTGGACCTTTTCGAGGTGATATTGGGAGCCTGTTTCGCTGATCGTTTGGGTGGCGGGAAACATCTCAGCGGGGTTCTGGACCACCCTCTCCTTTTTGAGGGGGAGCCGATGACACTAAACCACGTCTTTTTCTCGTCCAGTGATGAAAGCGCTGCAAAAAATTCTGCGAAAAGTAGTGTTTTAGCGATTTTTATCGACAAAGTGAAATCGGCAGTTTTTTATGTGTCAAATTTTTAAAATCATGCGATAATTAAGGTTAAAAAATGGGCATCCTATTTTGTTGCGCCT